>CACVCL010022213.1:0-46222 GCA_902729485.2 Mus minutoides | reverse complement strand
CAGGACCTTCTGTGTGTTGTACAAAAAGGCATCAGAATCCAAGGGAAACAAAGAGAAGAATCCTCGAAGCCAAGGACATTTTCTTGGGCTCCACAGGGCTTTGGTTTGGACCAACAACCAGGAGCCTTAGCCTCCCCAGCCCATTACACTTGATATCTGCTTTTATAGTACCCACACACACGTTTGCAGTGTTGGGGATCCAACTTAGGGGCCTGAGCGAGCCAGGAAAGTGATCTACCACTGAGCCACTGAACATACTCTCTTCTCAGCAGTCTGAGCCACTTTTCTGTATCTGGCTGGAAAACAATCTGATGTGGGTACCAGCCAACTGCTAGGCCTGCACGGTCTGAGGAAAGCGACTTGCCAAAACCAGATGAGGTTGCTGTAACCTGTTCCTGTGGAGGAGAAGGACCGGGACAGGAGGGCACACAAGACAGTAACAAGACTTCTGGGGCTAGGTGTGGAGGCACACCCTTTAATCCCAGAACTCGGAAGACAAAGGCCACCTGGTCTACACTAAGTTCAAGCCAGTCAGGGCCCCAGGGAGATTATTGTCAACTTAGACTTGTCTCTCTTCCTTCTCACAAAAGGTCATTTAAGTGACACTTCAGGGGTTTGTATACACTGAGCACAGAGGGCAGACCCTAAGACCATAAGGGTCAGGTCCTCTTCCCAGAGTCACCTCCGAATATTCTTGGCTTTGTTTTATGTTCATCCAAATGCCATGAACCTTTAACATTTTGTTGACAGGAGCACAGGGACTGAAAGGTAAGTTCACTGACTGTCTAATCTGCAAGCCGAGCCGGTGCGAAGGACCAGTCTGAAGTAGGTCTTTGATTCTTGGCCCAAGGCACGGTATGTCATCACAGGGCTTAGCTGCACCTGAGCCCAGTTAGGAAAGCCTGAAAACTAGCCCTGTACAAGCAAACCTCCCCGCCCCCCCTCATCATTAGATTCCTGTTGCATTGAGCAAGCACCTGAACATGTGAATGATAAAGAGTGGGTGGTGTGAAGAGCTGGAAGAGTTACTTCATAAGCAGTGTCTCCTCACAGTTCTGGGCTAGAGCCTGGATGACGGGACAGGCACTTACCCTGACAGTCTGGAAGACTGGCAACCAGTTGCAGGCTGTCAGAGCACCCTGTGGACACTTGCCGTGGCAGAGATGTCAAAGTCACAACCCAACGGTCCCTGAATGGTCACTGTTCCCTTATTTCCCCTTTTCTCTCTTACCCCCACACTCCTCACCTCTGTCACCTCAGTATCTAGCTCTGATGGGCCTGACGCTCACTCTGTAGACCAGGCTGGCCCCCAGCTCTCATAGTTCTACCTGCCTCTGCCTCCAAAGGCACTACTCGAGCCTTCTTTTTCCTTTCTAAACATAACTTTGAGATGTGTACATGTGTTGAAAATACATATAACACAGACTAATCTCGATTACCAAGTTGGTCGGTCTGAGAGGCACCTAGGAGTTGGGTTGAGTACCGCTAGTGAGTCTCTACGGTGTTCCTCCAGGTGACTGGCATGAAGTCTCTGACCTAATAACTGTTTTTCAATCAACTAATAGTTAAGTTCTGAACAGACTCTTGGAAGTAGCAGAACTGTGGGAGGTGGAGCCTGTTTGAAAGAAGTTGTTCTCAGTGAGCGAGTCTCTAACAGGAATGTCTTGCTAGGGGGCATGTTCTGTGCTTCTCTGTATTTCTCTTCATGGTCTGAGCAGCCCCACATGACTCCTTGTCAGGATGCACCGAACCCTCTGAAACCATGAGTGAAATACAGAATCCCCCTTACCCCCGTTAAGCTATTTCTGCCAGGCAGTTTAATATAGCAATGCAAAGGCCAACAGAATAAGTAGCAAAATTTATCTCTTTTGGGGAGGTGGAGGGGTTGAGACAGGGTTTCTCTGTGTAGCCCTGTCTGTCCTGGAACTCAGTCTGTAGACCAGATTGATCTTCCCTCTGCCTCCTGAATGCTTGGAATAAAGGTGTGCACCACTACTACTAGGCTAAATTTATTGTTTTTTTTTTTTTTTATACAAGTCTGCAAGTGCCCTTCCATAAGCTACACTGTCAGAACACTCTACCTTTTCTCTTTTCTTTTCTTTTCTTTTCTTTTCTCTGATTCTTCAAAAGACAGGTCTTTTTTTGAGTAGCTCTGCTCTCCTGGAACTCTCTGTACACTAGGCTGGCCTTAACCACAGAGTGCGGAGATCAAAGGCATGCGCCATCACTGCCTGGCTATCACACTTGGTGTTTAAGTGCACACAGTTCAGTGGCAGTGAGCGCATGCACATTGCTGTACACCATCCTCCTACAACGCTTTCATCCTTTCCAACTGAAACTCTGTCTATATGAGACAACTTCTATCTCTTTTGCTCTCAGCTCCTGAGAACTACTAGGCTCCTTTCTCTGTGAACTCGGCTCTTTATAAATTTTCCAAGTATCTCATATACACGGAATCATACAGTATTTGTTCTTATATATTTAGCTAATTTCATAATTATAACATTATTTCATAGTTCAACCATATTGCACCACGTGTCAAAATTTCCTTCCTTAAAGGCTGAGCAATATTCCATGGTATATGCGTATGTGTATATTATGCATATATTATATATGCATATACATACACACACATAAATTTTCTTTATCTATTCATCCATCATGGAAAGTTGAGTAGTTTCTACCACTAGGATGTTGGAGCAGGGGAGAGGTAGGCGAAGCTGATTGGGTACATGTATCTCTTTGAGACTTTGCTCTCACATTTTCCAGAAAGGCACACTACTGAACAATAAATAAAATAAAATAAAATAAAATAAAATAAAATAAAATAAAATAAAATCTGGCAGGTACTGAAGACCAAAGGGACCAGGCTGCTATATCAGTGGAATAGCTATGGCTGTAAAACTTGGGTTTCACTAAGGATGCAGAGAGTCTGGGAACCCTGGCTTGGGAAGAGTGGTATATTGGTATGATCAGGATGAACCACTCCCAGTTCATAACAAGAAAAGAAGCAGAAGTCATGAGAGGTCTGAGAGGCATTTCCTAGGAATAGTGATGTTCTAGTACACTAGGCAGTATGAAAACAGCAATTTCAACACATCTTGGCTTCTAAGAGTGCTTAAAACTTTCTTACCCCTTACAATCTACAAGCTCGGGAAGTAAGTGTAGGGACTAGTGGCTGCCTATCCTCCACAAAGCAGGTATTTCAGAGTCATGATTTAGAACCTTTTTAGTCCAATTTGACATTGTGGCTACATGGAGTGATAGTGGAATAGCACAATGAACATAGTATAGATCAGTGTATTAGAGTATGTGTGTGTAAGTATATCTGTGTGTCACTATGTATGTGTAAGAATGTGAATAAATGTGTGAGTGTATAAGTGTGTATGTATGTGTGTGACAGTGTGTATATGTATGGGTGTGTGTATGTGTGTGAGTATAAGTATATGTGTGTGAGAATGTGTATGAGTGTGTATACATGTATGAGTGTGTGTGTGTGCATGAATGTGTCTGTATGTGTGTGAGAGTGTATGTTAGAGAGTATATATGTATGTATGAGTGTGTATATGGTATGAGTGTGTGTGTGAGTGTGTGTATGTGTAGAGTGTGCTTATGTGTGTAATGGGGTCAGTCTGGTCTGGAACTTGTAATCTTGCCTCAGCCTCCTGAATACTAAGAATACAGGTATGTGCCATGTGCCTGGTTCTGGATACTTTGAACACTCGTGGTAAGATATATAGCACGCCAGATGCACACTGGTGGTATGTGGTACAACCAATAAAACCTCAGCAACTAAACACAGTCTGGAAAACTAGTCCACCGATGTGACTAGAACTTAAGCCACAGGTAACTTCGGGAGCTGATCATGGAGAACTCAGGAGTTGAAGAAGGGCCTTCATAGTTTGAAGCCACCTGGTCTATACAGTGAATTTCTGGTCAGCCAGGACTACAGACCCTGCCTTTGTTTTGTTTAGTTGTTGTTTCTATTTTTCTTCCTTTCTTTTCTCCCTTCCCTTCCCTTTCCTTCCCTTCCCTTCCCTTCCCTTTCCCTTTCCCTTCCCCTTCCCCTTCCCCTTTCCTTTCCTTTCCTTTCCTTTCCTTTCCTTTCCTTTCCTTTCCCTTCCCTTCCCTTCCCTTCCCTTCCCTTCCCCTCCCCTTCCCTCCCTCCCTTCCTTCCTTCCTTCCTTCCTTCCGATAAATTGAGGAAAGATCACAAAATAAATAAAATAGGGAATCACACCATCAGGCCTCAGAAAGGTCAAGAACCAAGCAGTTACTAAATCTTTAATATCTCAACACCCCTGATGTCTGCTTAGGATTCAAATCCCCAGCAGTCCTACCTGTGAGAGCCTTGCAATTCCATTCAAATATCAGTGCATGTGGAGGTGGTGGTGGTGAAGGGATGGGGTGGGGTGGGGGTCTTCCCTATGAGAACCCTTTAGCTGTACATAATTGACTTGATCTTTAAAGAATGAGGTGGTTTTTTTTTTTAATCTGAGAATCATTCTATTTTTAAGGCTAAAGTACACAAATGTAGATATAATTAGAGGTATCAAAGACAAACATTACAATATCTAGAGACTTTATAGAATATCTGGAAGATGGGAGAGTTGATTATTTAGATTATTTTCCCTGGGTTATACAAAGAGATGGTGTTCTAAAAGTATTTCTTGAAAAGATAAGAAAAACAGTCATTGGTTAGACTTTCTAACCAATGGGCGTGGTGGCTCTTGCCTCATACAGAAGAGAGTAAGCTGGGCATGGTGGCGCACACCTTTAATCCCAGCACGTGAGGCCAGCCTGGTCTACAAAGTGAGTTCCAGGACAGCCAGTGCTATACAGAGAAACCCTGTCTCGAAAAACCAAAAAAAAAAAAGCAGAAGAAGAAGAGGAGGAGGAGGAAGAGGAGGAGGAGGAGGAGACAGAGTGAGACAGAACTTCAGATTCAAACACAGCCCAGAGTGTGTGGCACGCACTCAGTAGGCAGAGGTAGGCAGAGCTCTGAGTATGAGGCCGGTCTGGTGTACACATTCCAGGACAGCCAGAGCTACATACAGAGACTTTATCCCAAATAAACAAACAAAAAAACCCCAGCTTGTTGAAGTATAGGGAAGCTGAGAGACCATAGCTACAAGCTCAAATAACATCTCCACTAGAAAGCTAAAGGCTAGAAGCCTAAGGTGTCATTATCT
Source organism: Mus minutoides (assembly GCA_902729485.2). NCBI lineage: Eukaryota > Metazoa > Chordata > Mammalia > Rodentia > Muridae > Mus > Mus minutoides. Next base: position 41,030 of record CACVCL010022213.1, on the reverse strand, counting down.
GAGACACAAAACAAGTTCGGAGAAAGACCAATGGCAAAAATCCAGGTGTCTGTTCTGGCTCAGAGCACATCCTGCGTCTGCTAACAAGTGAGGCCATCTAGTTGGTGAGTCTGGTGGCAAGTCCCCAATATTGCTGGGTCTGTCCAGCTTGGGCTCTGAGAACACAAGCATTCTTGTGGAAAGAAGGTCATGGTCACCAGAGGCAGCTCGGAGGACATATTTCCCTGAGAATCTGAGAACCCACTAGTGACGGGCTGGATCGGTCGTAAATCTGACTCTGCTAACCACATGAAGACTGCTCTGAGGTTTTTAGGAGCAAGGCTGGGCATGACCTGTGGTCACAGTCTGCAAAGTCTGCCTGAGAGACATTAGACTTCACTGGCACACCATTTATTATCCTCCTACATGATTTTCAAAACCATAACGTACATACACAGAAGCGCACTAAGTACTTCTTTGACATGTTAATCTCCTAACATTTCACATAGGAGGAAAAAATCCTTTCTTTAGGCTGAGAAGCAATTTTTAAAATAAATGAATAAAGGCTGATAGATAGCTGTGACAAAGCACTTACCTAGGACACATAAAGCCCTAAATCCCATCCCTAGAAGCATAAAAAGGAAGTATTTATTTTGTATGTATGTGTGCTGCTACCAATGAAATCTAAGGCCTCATATATGCAAAGCAAGAACTCTTATCAACTGAGCTATACTGCCAGTCCTGGAGATTATATATATGTAATAATAAGCATATAAAATAGTGTAGTGAGTAAGGACACAGCCTTCTGCTGTCAGTTTTCTGGGGATGAAACTCAAGTCACTAGGCTTAGCAGTAAGCACCCTTACCTGCTGAGTTACTCAATGAAGTCACTAGGCTTAGCAGTAAGCACCCTTACCTGCTGAGTTATTCAATGGCTCTCCCTAGAATCCTTTTAAATCAGTAAGATAAACAGCTTGCAAGTATGCTTGAGAAAGGGATTTAGACTCAGAAGGAGCTAAGAAGGAAAACATACAGCTCAGCAGTGTTCTCACTGTCCTTTGGGTGTGTGTGTGTGTGTGTGTGTGTGTGTGTGTGACCTGAGCTGGAACCCCATAGTAGAAGAAAACTGATGCCCACAAATTGTCTTCTGACCTACACACACACACACACACACACACACACACACACACACACACTCAGCACACATACAATATTAACAAATAAGTAAATATAATTTTCTAAAGCTTGACGAGTCAGTCCCTTGAGCTGTAGGTATTTTTTTGTTGTTTACTTTGGTTCTGATGCCATTGATTATAATTCCATAAGATTAGGTCTGCTGCTCTGCTCTGACCTTCATAAAGTCAATGAGACCTTGACTCAAGATGGCTGATTAAACTACTGAATGATGGTTATATATTTTCTACAGACAAAAAATAACTAGCTCTAGCCAGGCATAGTGGCACACGCCTTTAATCCTAGCACTCTGGAAGTAGAGGCAGGTGGATTTCTGTGTGAGTTCGAGGCTAGCCTGGTCTACAGAGTGAGTTCCAGAACAGTCAGGGCTACACAGAGAAACCCTGTCTCAAAAAAACAAAACAAAACAAAACAACAAAAAAACCTAAACAAACAAACAACAACAACAAAAAACACACAGATAATGATGATGATGATGAACGATACTACTACTACTAATCAAACATATACATAAACACACATACAAAACTCATCTCTGTGGCTTTAAAGTGAGAATTTCACTAAGTCAACTGGTTTTATATATATAGTTTGATATGACATACAACATTTGATATGTTACAAACCATATTTTCTGAACCCTAATCAAGATATATGATAGAAACAAATGCTGGTAAGGATTCAGGGAACAGGTAACCCCAGAATATTCCGATGGGATATGAGCTAAAGCAGCCACTACAAAAACCACTTACAGAGATGCCCAAAAATTCATCCTAGAACTGCCAACACAGGTGTCGGAGCACTTCAGAGGCCAAAGCAGAAGTGAGTTTGAAGCCAACCCTGACTACTTAATGTGATCCTGTTTCTAAATCAATAGATAGTACCATATGATCCAGCCATATTACTCCTTGGTAATATTACTCCAGAAGAAATAAATCAAGGTCAGCTCAAAGGAGGTATCTGAACATCCATGTCCATTACATAACTAGTCATAATAGTTAAGATACGTAGTCAGCTTATCAAAAGAGGTATCTGAACACCCATGCTCACTGCATAGTCACGATAATTAAGATACGTAATCAGCTTAGATGCCCATTAACAGATGAGCAGACAGATAAACAGACAGACAGACAATTATGTGGTCATACAATTGAGTTTCATTAAACCACAAAGAATACTATTATGTAATTTTCAGGAAAATGGATAGACCTGGAGATCTCACGTTAAACAAGGTAAGTTAGATAAACACCCGTATATTTTCTCATATGCTTAATGTATTATGTCTGTGTGTTTGTCTGTTCTTGTCATGTGATGTCATGTGTGTAGAAGGGGACTGTGTAGGACAGGAGGAAGGTGAAGTCTAATAACCAGGGATGAAAACAAAGGGTCGTGTAAAGCACGAATATAAACAAAGTATGAAGTATGCTTGAAAAGACTGTAAGGAGATCCATTATGTACACTAACTAAATAATGATGCTATGTGTTCTTCCTATGTCAATACAATGTTAGGAACCCAGACCAAAAGACTCACATTGTCTGATAGTCAATTATTGCTTTCAGCAATCCCTGCACACAGGTGGGATACAAAATCAGGGAGACTCCTGCAGGTTCAGCCTTGTCTCAAATAAATAAATGGGTAAATGAATGAATAAGCAAACAAACAAAACATCACTTGCAAAAGCTGTCTGCTGTCCTCAGCCTCACGCCGTTGCTAAATTGCCTCGGATGACTGTTGGCGCTGACCTCTACACACCTCTGATCCATCTGTAGCTGTGTCAATAAGGATGTTGACTGGAAAAGCACAAATAGCTCATTCAAAGACTCCCTACTCCACGTGGAACTCCTCAGCAAGAAGCTGGGAAGTGAGCGCCCAGATACATCAGAAGGCACTTTCAGAGTGAACTCTCAGAGTTTCCTATCCCAAGCACTGCAGGACGGGCAGTTCTGTTCACCCTGGCCCTGAGCAACCCCAGGCATTCATCTGGAAGGCAGAGTCAGACTGGTTTCAGGTGCCAGGTCTAGTGGAACCAAAGAGAAAACCAAGGGCATCTAAGTAGATGAGCTGATAAAAACTGCTCAGAAGTGGGCCAGACTGTCCTGGTTCCCTATCCCCAAAAGGGAGAAGAAGGAAACTGCTCGGGAGAAGGACCAGATGAAAGGCCTGAGCCAGGCACCACTCTTCCCCGATATTGCTGGCTGGATCTCATCCACTCTCATTTTACCTGATATTTACATGGGCAGTGGATCTTTCTCCTACTTGGGGTACTTGTAAAGACAGCTAAGGTGGAGAGTTTGGACCTTTCATTTTTGGGTTTTTCCTTCTTGAACATAAACATTGATGTTTAATGATCTCTGACTGCAGGTCTGTATCCTAGTAATACATAAAGCTCTTGGGAAGCGATTAACTGTTTAGCCTTCCTGGGTCTTAGGGGGATATCTCTTCCAAAGCATCTGTTGTTTCAAAGAGTCTGTTGTAGGCAATTTGTTGGGTAAGATGCAAATTTATCCCCTTGGGCTGGTTGGGGCACTGAGCTTCCTTTCCCCTAGAGTTCTCCACCGTACAAAAACAGATACAGCTTTCACACAGAGACCGTGTGAAACATAGTCTGTTACCTATTTTGCGTTGGCTTCTGGGACCAGCATGTTAGAGTTCTTCTGATGGTTGCAGAGAATAGCTGAGAGTGGAGATAAAGCTTTCAGAAGAAGCTTAAAAGAAAGGTACATTGAGTCAACAGGCTAGAGTTACCAAGCACCATGTGGGGCCTAGCTGCCTTGTCTAATGGTCAAGCATGGTATAAGAAATCAAGTTAAGAGTCAGAGAGATCTGGACTGAATCCCTGCCCACTACTTTTTAGCTATATATCTCTTGCCAGGTCAGTTATCTTTTTTTTTTTAAGATTTATTTATTTATTATATGTGAGTACACTGTAGCTGTCTTCAGACACTCTGGAAGAGGGTGTTAGGTCTTGTTACGGATGGTTGTGAGCCACCATGTGGTTGCTGGGATTTGAACTCAGGACCTTTGGAAGAACAGTTGGTGCTCTTAACCGCTGAGCCATCTCACCAGCCCCATTTTTTTTCTTTTTCTTCTCTTTCTCTTTCTCTTTTCTTTTTTTCTCTTTTCTTTTCTTTTTTTTTCTTTTTTTTTTTTTTTGAGACAGGGTTTCTCTGTATAGCCCTGGCTATCCTGGAACTCACTTTGTAGACCAGGCTGGCCTCGAACTCAGAAATCAGCCTGCCTCTGCCTCCCAAGTGCTGGGATTAAAGGTGTGCACCACCACATCCGGCCTCATTTTTTCTTCCAAATGCATCATTCAGGGGCTTGAACAAATTCAGCCACTTTGTGCTCAATATGTGCTCAGTGTATACGAGGCTGGGCAGCTCCATTTAGCACACAGACTATGGCTTACTGACCTCCCGAGCTTTAACCAAGCCTTACACATTCATTCCTCATTCCCAGCACAGAAGCAGGAAGGTAACACTTTCTCAATAAGACTGAGGCTTAAACAATTTGCGGACTTTGCTCCAGATCTCAGAAATGACTGAACTGAGATCCAAACTACTGTGTGGTTTCAAAGTCCACAGGCTGCTCGGTTAATCCTCAACACTACCCCAAGAGGCTGATCTTGTGGTGCCTCCTCTATGGAGGACGGAGCTATGGAAACAGTGATCGGGCAGCAGGAAGCTACAGCTCAAGTCCCTGCACGGCAGGTCCACAGCCAGCCCCGCCTCCCAACAGCACCCAGGATGAGCAGTTCACAGGGTACACGACAAGGTACACAATGAAACATAAAGGACCCTGCGAGTCAGGGAAGACTTCACTGTGAGGAGGACCCAAACAGGTATTTTGAGGTGGGTGAATTTCTGAGCTTGGAGGCTCGCCCCTACCTACACATGGTTCCCAGGCCAGAACCATAAAGTATTTTTCTGAAATAAAATTAGCATGAAAACACTACCTCCTCTGAATCCCAGAGTCCAGAAATCTGCCAGGCAGAATGCAGCATCCTTTACGGTCTTTCCTTTTACGCTCACACATCCCTTCTATGTCTTTTTCCTAAAAGCTCTTCTTTTCCTACCTCAAACCCCACTCACCTTTGTGGCTGGCCCCGTGCAGGGACTTGTTCTTCCTAGGGACTCCCCTCCTTACTCACTGGTCCTGCAGATATGGCTTGCCATCGTCCACTTCTTTACATTTGCACTGACGTTTCCTTCTATGTACTTTTAAATGTACCCAGTCCCTATATGAACATCTTAGAGGCAGCTCAAACTTAAAAAAACCAAACTCTTGATATTTGCTTCTAAACCCAGGTCCCCTGAATGCATGAATCTCAGCAAATGGCAACAGGTCAAGTCCAACATCTTTGGGGCTGTGAGCAGGCCCCAGAGGTAGGATGCTAGCTCAGCATGCATGAGGCCTTGCGTTCCATGTCCAGCTCTAAGGGGGTGAAGGCAGTGGATGATCTGTGGGAGACCTAAAAACTGGCATCTAGCAAGCTCCCAAAGAATGTTGGGGCTACTGTTTCTCAATCCTAGCCAAGTTTTCTGGAAGAATCTTGGTTGGTTGCCTATGACTGAACTTAGGTGGTAGAAACACTTGCTGAATGTGTGCAAAGTCCTGGGTTCAATCCCTAGTGCCAGAAAACAAAGTTTAAAGGTACATTTGAGCAAATTACCTCTCAACCATTGGCCATTTAACTGTCTCCAATCAATGCTTCATACATATGCAACTGCTATGATTCCGAGACTAAGATCCAACATGAGACTGTTGGGTCACATGTGTTAGAACTGACGCACAGACATTAGCATATTAGCTTCCCAAAACATGGAAACAATTCATTGCCATATACACTGGTTTTTAGGAGAGAGGATGGCTCAGATAACCAAAGTACTTACCACCAAGCCCGTCGACCTGAGTTCAATCCTCATGGCAGAAGAAGAGAACTGAATCCCGCAAGTTGTCCCCGGACCTCCTTATGTATGCCATGACTCATACCCATACATACATGTACACAATGAATAAATAGAATAAAAACATTTAAAGCATATTCAAAACACAGATGTGCGTGTGTGTGTGTGTGTGTGTGTGTGTGTGTGTTTCTCTTAGCTAGAGCTTTTACTGTTATGATGAAACACCATGACCAAAAGTCAAAAGCAGCTTGGGGAACAAAGGGTAACTTGGTTCATGCTCCTACATCACGCTCAGCATGGAAGGACGTCAGGCAGAAACACAGGGTAGGAACCTGGAAGTAGGAGCTGATGTAGAGGCCATAGAAGGGAGGGGAGCTGCTTACTGTCGCTGTTCATGGCTTTCTCAGCCTGTTTTCTTGTAGAATCTTGGAACCCATGACCACTTGTCCAAGGGAAGTCCTTACTCAGAATAAGCTGGGCCCTCCCCTATCAATGAGTTATATTTATAGAAAGAGGAGGAAGAGGAAGAGGAAGAGGAGGAGAAGGAGGAGGAGGAGGAGGAGGAGGAGGAGGAGGAGGACGACGACGACGACGACGACGACGACGACGACACCATAGCATTGCCAGTCCTAATAGCCCCAAACTGTAAATACCCAAATGTCCATCAGTAATTAATAAGCCACTTGGGAGACAGATGAGACAGGAAGATCAGAGCATGGGTTCAGGGCCAGCCTGGGTTACATAGTGAGTCCCAAGGTAGCTGAAGCTGTATAGGGAATCTCTGTCTCAAAAAAACAAAAACAGAACCAGGTAGACCCAATCCTGGAGACAGAGGCAGGTAGATCTCCAAGTTTGAGGCCAGCCTGGTCAGTGAGTTCCATGGCGGGCCAGCAAAACAATGAGACCCTACCTCTAAATAAAAGGAAAAAAAATGTATATCTCAAAAGACAAAACCAAAAAGGGCTAAGGATGCGGATTAGCTGTTAGAGTGACTACTTAGCAAGTCCTTAGTCCTGGGTTCAATTCCCAGCACCCATATACAGGGCATGGTGGGAAAGCCTGTAATCTCAGCACTCAGAATTAGAGGCACGAGAATCAAAAGTTCAAGGCTGGGCTGGAGAGATGGCTCCAAGGTTAAGAGCACTGACTGATCTTCCAGAGGTCCTGAGTTCAGTTCCCAGCAACCACTTGGTGGCTCACAACCACCTGTAATGGGATTTGATACCCTCTTCTGGTGTGTCTGAAGACAACTACAGTGTACTCACATGCACTAAATAAATAAATAAATAAATAAATAAATAAATCTTTAAAAAAAAAGTTCGAGGCTATCCTTGGGCTACATTGTGAGTTTGAGGCTAATCTTAGGTAAATGAGACCATGTCTCACAAAAAAGGAGTAGAAGGGGGAAGACGAAGAAAGATAGAAAGGAAAGGAGGGAGGAAAGAAAACAAAACAGCATATATGCGTGCATGAAATATATATAAAATATAGTATAACAATTATCTACATCATATTTATGCTATACCATAAGCCACCTAGAATGACTTCTAGTGTACAGGAAGATGTACTAGATTATATGAAAAGATATTTGGGTATCCTCAGGTTACAGCAGGGACTAGACCCATCTCCTAGAGATACGGAGATGACTGCTCAGACCCATGCTACATCAATAACCCTGAAAATACTAACTACTGTTTGCTTAGTGAACAGAAAAATCCAGACACACACACACACACACACACACACACACACACACACAGAGACACAATTGGGCACCTATTACATGGGCCATTCGTATGAAATGTTCAGAATAGGCAAATTCTTGGAAACTCGAAAAAAAATGGTTGCCTGCACTGAGGAACAGAGAGAAGATGGAGAGATCGCTACTGTGTACTTGGTTCCTTTTTGGAGAGAAATAAATAAATAAATAAATAAATGGTAAAAGTTTTGAAATTAAATACTGGTTGCACTGAATTGTACTTTGGGGGGGTACTGGAGGTTGCTCTACCCCTGAGCACTTAGCCACACCCCCGCTCCTACTGAACTATATACTTCAATGAATGGTTCCTTTTTTCTTTTTTAGGGTGGGCACTGAGAATCTGAACTACCTCTCTTTGCCAGCAGGCAGGACTTCTGGGTCTCTATTCTCCCTCCCTCCCAAAGCATCCCCCCCACCCTCCAGCTGAATTATCACAGATCCCTAGAAAGCCAGCAGCAGGTCTCTCTTCAAAGCTGACCCCTTAGGATTTGTAGATAGCGAGCCCCTCCTTCTCACACCCAACCCCCTCCTCTTTGGGCACAGATCATTTACTTATTAAACCAATTAGATTAAATGACTCACACTGCACCCTTGGGTATGAGCTGGTGTAAACATCTCACTAGAGACTGACTTGTTCTTGAAAGGGCCTGTGTCCCTCTCAGCTCAGGTGACAACCCCTCCACAAGTATTTCTCAGATCACAGTAGGAAGAAACTGGAGGACTATGGAGATGGGGGGAAAGTTGCCACTCCATCCCTGAGCTGTGTCACCCCAAGGAAGACCACACTACCTCCTCAAAGAATCGACACAAAAGCTTTCTTATTTTGCCGGCTTTTTGCATCTGAGCAAACTCCTATCAAATTCTTGAGTGCTTCAAAGGAGCCTGGGGCCTCTCACATGCCAGGCCAGAGCTCCATCACTGAGGGTCAAAATCAGCTGAGTGTGCAAAGCTAGTTGGAGTCCTCTGGTCCACCCAACCCTGCCACATCTCAGCCCCACCCAGTAACACCCAAAGCTATTTCTCATGGTCCTCCACCCCTGACAAAACCCGGGTTGAGTTAGAGGCCCGGTAGATGCCAGCCTAGGCAACCAGGGCCCATCACTTGACTTACCTGAAAAGTAAGGAAAGGGTTATAGTATTTCTCTAAGCTGGGGACTAGTGTATGTTTTGACTCAGTAACCTTGGACTGGACTCACTAGGCCAGGGTAGGGAACGCAGGAGTGTCGAGCAGGTCTCCATCCCCAGAAGCAGCAGTCTAACAGGTCTACAGACGAATGAGAAATTTCAGTGCAGTAAGTATAGCAAAGGCAAGAAGGCATGTGATGGAGGAGAGGCCCCCAGGCTCCCTTTCTTTCAGCTCCCACCACCCAGAGCCCACGTCTTTGTCCTGCTTTGCAGTGCATGAAGCAGGAACACACATTAGCCAGTGATGTTTCTAGGTTTAGTTTAGAACACCCGCTCTGCTCCTGGCACCTCCTTGTAAGCATCACCTCAGTGCCATCCCTCCTGCCCGCCTGGAATCCAGGGGTGGGAGTGTGATTTGAGCCGGATGCTGTCCCAGAGTGCAACCACATCCTCCTGCCACCCCACCACCACCACCACCACCAGGCATTTCCGAGTTCGTATATTTATGACTCTCTTAAAATAGGTCCCAGCACATAGGAGCAGAGGCTTGATTTAGGTCAATGAAATCAACATTTGGGAGAGCAAAGAGTCCCTGAGCAAGGCTGTTGTTTCTTCTCTAATTCTGTATCTGGGTTTCCGTACCATCTAAATCCCCCGGGAGGCTGCTCCATTCACCATTCCACGTTGCCTCCAGTCTCTCCTGCCCTGAAAATAGTCTCTGTCCTACTCCAGCAGATGGGTTTCCTAAAACACAGTGGCCCGAGGCCGGCTTCTAATGCTCATTTATTATTAAGCATTTGCATCTTGCGAAGTATTTCTCTGCTGTCAGCCCTTTTGTTCAATGAACTTAACCACCCTCTTGGAAATGGGGGTGTGTGTTCTAAAAGGGAGGCAGGCTCGGTTACAGCCATGGACCGTGAGGCCTCAGGACTAATCGCTCACCATCTTGAAAGTACTGAAGAGGTAACAGTGCCCTGAGAAAATCTGCAGGGCACGGCAGAAAACATGTTGGGTAAGACATTATCGGACTCAGGCTCTACCTTCCCTAAGCACAGCAGCCCAGGAAGGTTCTTGGGGCCCGAGCCTCTCCCGCCCCGGTGACTAACAGTCCTGTCGACTAGACTCAAGGGAAGACCTTGGCTTCCTGACTCATCCCTGAGAATCAATTTCCTCTATCTAGTTCTCAAGTCTAGAATCTAGGAGGGTCAGTCCCAAAAGGGATCCATTGTCTGTTGTCTGATGGGTGGGGATGAGGGGACAGCAGTCCTGGTGCTACTGGGCCTGTGTAAGTCAAATGTCAGAGGGCAAGCCTGGGCCTTGGGGCCTTAGGGTCTTGGAGAATGCTGGGGGTTAATGCAAGGGCTTAGGTCAGAGGCACTGATTAATTCCTAGGAGGATGAGTGGAGAGATGCCTGAACCCGAGATAAAATTTATAAAGGAAGTTGTTTTAAAATAGATAATAGTCCTTCTGTGATCACATGGGATATGCAGGCTCTAGAAGTTTTATCTTCTTGAACTAATAAGAATTGGATGCTGCCGTAGAGATGCAGAGAGAGAAGAGGTAAATGAAGAGAACTACCCTTGTATGAGACCTCTGGCAAGTCATTTCCCAGATCATTGCCAATGATGACCACCCAAAGATTCCTTCCCCCTCCCCTCTTCTTTTTGAGACAGGGTCTCAGTACATAGCTTCAGCTGGTCTGAAACTCTGGACCAGTTTTTTTTTTTTCTGGAACTCAAGAGAGATCTGCCTGGTTCTGCTAGGATTAAAGTCAGGTACCAACTACCATACCCAGCCACAGAGGTTTTCTTTTATGGGGACAAAGTACTAGGGTTTGAATACAGGGCCTCTCACATGCTAAGTGTGCTGATCTACACCCTCAGCTGCAGTCCCTAAGCATCCTGATTGCCACCACTAGGAAACGTCCTGCACATCACAGTTCTGTCCCATTGTTAAATGGACACATAGTGACCAAGTTCTTTCCTCTTTCGGAACTTCCTCGGACAAGCCCAGTGTTTTCATGGGTGTTTCAACCACACACAGTTTTAAAAACAGGTCCTTCTGTGGGGCAAGGAGCAGCAACTGCAGAGCCTCAGGCCACTTGGTTCTGTCCCTGAGCTATAGTGGGGTCACCTACATCAGCTATTTCTACCAACCTCAGCTATAGCTGCCTAGGACAGAGTCAAAGCTCCAAGGTGGCAGGAAGCATCTCGTTCTCTAGACAACACTTAGCCTCCAGTTATCTACCTGAAAGCATCTGTCGTCGTCGTCATCATCATCATCATCATCATCATCATCATCATCACCACCATCATCACTGGGGCAGTGGGATGGATGATATAGCAGTTGATTTTAAGTGTGTAAGGTACTGGTATGTGGCTCATGGTAGAGCAATTGCCTCCTTAGCAGACACAAGGCTGAGCTCAACTCCTAGTATACATAAAGCCCACACACAGACACAACACAAGTATATATCTTACACATTAACTCAGACGGTGTTCAAAATAGCTATATGGAGAAATCGCCATATATAGCAAAAGGGACACTACTAAGCAAATATTAAAACTGTCACATCTGTCAGGGCAGTGATGGCACAGGTCTTTAATCCCAGCACTCAGGACACACAGGCAGATGGATCTCTGTGGGTTCAAGGCCAGCCTGGTCTTCAGAGTAAGTTCGAGGAGAGCCAGGGTCACACAGACAAACAAAGCTGCACAACCAGGAGAAACATCAAGGAAGCCTAGTGGCCCAATGGATGGGCCTAGTGGATCCTGGTATAGGATCCCCAATCTAATGCCCTGGTATTAGAAAGGAAATGAAAATGAAATATGGGGAGGACTGGAGAGACAGCTCAGTGGCTAGGAGCGTTAGATCTTCTTCCAGTGGAAGAACTGGGTTCAATTCCCAGCACCCACAGGTAGCTCACAACTATCTGTAACTCCAATCCCAGGGGATCTAATGCCCTCTTTTGGCCTCCTGAGGCACCAGGTACAATATGGTATACAACATTCATGCAGGCAAAACACCTATCCCCATAGAAACAGGCATCCGGCTGGGTGTAGCTGAGGGGGAGAGCCCTTGCCTTCCATGCCTGAGGGCCTGGGCTCCGTCGCCAGCATCACTGAAATAAAACAAAAAGCGAGGACTCCATTTTTTCCAAAATAGGCTCTCACACATCCCAAGCTGGCTTCAGCTCCCTACTCAGGTGAGGATGATCCTCCTGCCTCCACATCTGAATCGCTGAGAGGACAGGAGTGTACCACCAGGGATCAGCCTAGAACTTGATGCATGCTAAGCAAACCCTCTAGCAGCTGAGCTACATCCCTAGTCTTGATATCAATTAACGTCCGTTCTCTGGTATTGGACCACCAATTGTGGCAAACACCACTCTACTAACGGAAAATGATATGAAAACTGGGGGGGGGGGCGTATAAAATCTCTGTAATGTCCTGTAAACGTGAAATTACTCTAAAATTACATTTATTTCAAAATATACCTATGTCTGTAATTTAAGTCTTATGGAAGCATAGGGATTTTGAAAGCCAGGACTGAAGGTAGACACTTGCAATCTCAACACTAAGGAACAGAAACAGGAGGATCACCAGAAGCTAAAAGCCAGTCTGGTTTACACAGTGAGTTCCAGGCCAGCCAGGGAGGCATGGAAAGACCCATTCTTAAAAAAGAAAGAAAAGAAGGTGGGCAGGGAGGGAGGGCAGGTAAGGACGGCAATTTAGGAGAAAATATATAAAACCTCTGGAAAGCCCCCGTTTTACAATCTATGCTTTGCAGGGTTTTGCTTGGTTGGTTTTGAGTGGGCCATGCTCTGTAAGCCAGCTTGCTTCATCTGAGTTCTGGTTTTTTGAGACACAGTTTCTCTGTGTAGCATTGGCTGTCCCGGAACTCACTCTGTAGACCAGGCTGCCCTCAAACTCAGAGATCCACCTGCCTCTGCCTCCCAAGTAGGGGGGTTAAAGGGGTACACAACCACCACCCAGCAAAAAAATGTTTTTAAGTAGAAAAAAAATGAAAAGAAAAATACAGGAGAACCAAGATTGGAAAATTCTTCTGTGTTCTATCATTGCCAAGACCAGGAAAGCCCTCGGCTAGGACAAGAGGCTTGAGGCCTCATTATTTTCTATCTTTGTGATGTGTTCTTGGTTTATTTGTTAAAAATGATGACATTTAGGGACCACTGCAAATACTGTGCTCTATTTTTTAAATTTGTTGTTGTTTGGTTTTTCATAGCACAAGCTAGCTTCAAATCCTTCCCACCATCTTCCTGCCTCAGCCCTCCCCATGCTGGGGTTACAGCAGTGCACCCCAACACATTCTGTGATCCAACACTTAACACACACACACAAAAAAAAACTTTAAGTAGTTTCCTTTACAATACTAAATCACCTCTGGTCTATTCAAAATAGTTCCCTCTCTAAAAGCTGAACCACAGGATTTTTTTCAGGGCTGTATCTCTGGGATTACTCAGCTGCAACCAGTAGCGTTTTAGAGGTTAAAAATAGAGGCGAGCCGAGCTACAGTCTGGTTTCCAAGAAGAGCATGGACTGGGGCTTAACTGGCTCAAATCTATGCAAATGAAAGAAAGGAGAAGAAGATGGCCGAGGTTGGCCGAGGCTGGCCGTGGCAGAGCTCCCGCTTGTCTGATCTGGGTCTCTTCGTGGGAGAGTTGGAAACCCCACACAGGCTCCACACAGCTTTGTTTGTTGGTCTTTGTTCTCTTCCTATCAGTCCAGGCTGAGGACAGTTTGAGAGGCAGACCTATTCAGACCCCTATCTCCCTGAAGATAGAAATCCTAGGCCTGGGTAATGCGAAACAAGGGTCTTTGGGACACTCCCCGCCATGACAATGAGGTGCTATAGTAGGCAGACACTACCTCACGAGGTGGGAGCACTCTCTCAACACAGGACAAAGCAGTGAGAAAGGCCTGCGTTGGCAGAAGCCAAGCCAACAGAGGGACAAACATCTACCTCATGCAGATCTCGACAAGAGCTGGTTCTTGATTTGGGGGATTATTCAAAGCAGTTCTCAAAAAATTAGAACTAGAAGAGAAGAAAGAAAGAGGAAAAGAAAAACTTCTATAATCTGGGGCCAGGGGGAGGGGTGCAGTGTAGTTCAGGGGCGAAGACTGGAGAAAAGGGATGTTATCATGAGAGCTACTGTGCTGCCTGTGTCTGTCTCCCTCCTCCTCCTCCTCCTCCTCCTCCTCCTCCTCCTCCTCTTCCTCCTTCTCTTCTCTTCTCTTCTCTTCTCTTCTCTTCTCTTCTCTTCTCTTCTCTTCTCTTCTCTTCTCTTCTCTTCTCTTCCTCCCGTTTTTGGAACTCCCTCTGTGGACCAGGCCGGCCTTGAACTCTTCCCCCTGAGTGCCAGGGTTAAAGGTGTGTGCTACCCTTCTTGTGGTCCTTAGGTGAGCTCAGCTTGATGGCCATCCATCCTTTTATTTATTCACTAGATATTAATTCATTCAAGAAAGAAAGTTAAAACTCAAGTTGCCTCAAAGCTGACAAAATAGTTCAGACATTACATAGCAAGAATACTCACTGAGTTCCTTCTAAGACTGCAGATGCACAGAGAAAGGAGGGAGAGTCAGTCGGGTGTGAGGGCAGAGCATTAGAAAGGAATTAAAAAGCCAGCACTGGAGAGGCAGAGGCAGGCAGATCTCTGTGAGTTCAAGGCCAGCCTGGTCTACAGGATGAGTTCCAAGACAGCCAGAGTTACACAGAGAAACCCTATCTTGAAAAACAAACAAACAAACAAAACAAACATTTAATAACATGATGTGGTGCTTTAAATATGTTTGGCCCATGGGAAGTGTGGCCTTGTTGGAATAGATGTGGCTTTGTTGGAGGGTGTGTCACTGTGTAGGCAGGCTTTGAGGGCTCCTAGTGCTCAAACACCTTCTGCCTGCCTTTAGATCAAGATGTAGAACTCTCAGCTCCTTCTCCAGCACCATGTCTGCCTGGATGCTGCCATGCTTCCTACCATAATGATAATGGGCAGAACCTCAGAAACTTTGGGCCAGCCCCAATTAAATATTTTCCTTTATAAGAGTTACCTTGGTCATGTTGTCCCTTCAGCAATGAAACTCTAAGTAAGACACATGGTCTCTATATTAGTGTGTGTGTGTGCATGCACACACATCTTACACTTTGCTGAGGATTAAACCCAGGGTCTCAAGCATGTAAACTAAAGTATACTCCAGTTCAGAATATCACAATATTCTTAAGGAATCTTCTACACAAGTGGATGTTTAGTTTTTTTTTTTAAAAAAAAAGGCAACCCTATGAAGTAATGAATATGCTAATTGGGTGGATTTAGCACTTCTGTGATTCATCTTCCACCCACCAGAAGTACAGTAATACAGTAAAAACTAGTAAGCAAACAACTGATATGCAGACATTAGAAGAGAAGGGAGTTCAAGTAGGAAGGCTGCTTAGGTGGTAGATGGTAGACACACCCGGGTGGGCCCTCTCTCTTGATGAGCTGGGATTGTAGGCAGATGGAGCTACAGATCAGACCTCAATTTGCTTCTGGGCTCATCCTTGTTGCCATCTTTTCTGGGCTTAGGGTGATCTGCTTCCTGTTTAGTGTCCTGTCATCCCTTCCTAGGGCATGATAGGAATCAACAAGAAAGTGATATACACTATAATGTGTGACTTGAGACTAGGGGAGGAGGGGGTTCCACTTCAAACCTGCTCTGCCAGTTAGTCTCCTAACACAGAGATCTCAAAACTGACTTAACATGGATGATCTGAGCTCCAATCTAGCCCATGCACACACACCCACAGGTGCACACACACAGGTGAGCACACACATGTTAGCACACACAGGTGTACCCATACATAAGTGCACACACACAGGTGTACATAGATGCACACACAGGTGCACACACACACAGGTGCACAAACACAGGTTAGCACACAAAGATGCACCCACACATAGGTGTACATAGGTGTACCCACACACAGGTGTACATAGATGCACACACACACAGGTGTACATAGGTGCACACACACAGGTGCAGCAGCTCCATCACTGCACACTTGGCACAGAGCAGGGAATGCACAGAGGTGGCAGAACGCCAGCTCTGCCCAGTGTCTGCGTGTTCTTCTTCACCTCGGCACACAGCATGTCTCCTGTGAGGGCAGCTGACCACTCTTCTCTCTCCTTCCCACTGCCTGTGATTCCTAAACTGGAACTGGGCAGCCCCTTTAACTGCCTCCTCCGCTCCACACCTGTCATCATGGTTGAGGCCTCTGCCAGCTTTGGATGACTATGGGTGTCAAAGCTCCCAGACCAGAGGCCACTGCAACCTTTTCTAGATGTCCCTTCCTCCTGTACACTCACTTTCCTGAGCTCTTTCCTTCCCAGACTCACCCTTTTTCCAGTTTTCCTCCCTTCCTTTTATTGATCTTGGTTTTTCTTTCCCACAACTGTCAGTCTGGTACCTATTTTATATGACCACAGGTAGGAAGATCTTTGTAAGAAGGGATACGGGTAAAGGAGACTGTCTCCCCCATGGCTGTTATGTCTGTCTTTTATTGATAAGGAGGTATACGAAAGGGGAAGAGTGTAAGGAGTGTTCCCATGCCTTCCCTCAGTGGCATGGGAGCACTGTGTCTCAGTGGCATGGGAGCACTGCACTGTTTTTCAGTGACTTGGGAGCACTGCACTGTTTTTCAATGGCACAGGAGCACTGCACTGTGTCTCAGTGACTTGGGAGCACTGCACTGTTTTTCAATGGCACGGGAGCACTGCACTGTGTCTCAGTGGCATGGGAGCACTGCACTGCTTCTCGGTGGCATGGGAGCACTGCACTGTTTTTCAGTGACTTGGGAGCACTGCACTGTTTCTCAGTGGCATGGGAACATCACACCCTTTTCTTACATTTGTCCTTGCCTCTCCCATTCTCAGTGCTCTCAGGGTGTCAGGCTCAAGGCCACCACCTCCATCAGTTCGGTCTCTGCTGTCACTGTCACAGTGTCCACCTACTCCTCACAGAGGAACTCTCAGTGGCCTCAGTGGAAGATGATCTCTACTGTCCCCTTATCAGGAGGTGCTCAAAATACCTCTGTGTAAGCAGCAGCCTGTCAGCATGTCAGCTCCACCTAGATGATGAGGCCGGATACGTTTCAAGCAAGCACCTCGAGTATGTAGACATCTTTGCAGTTTTGTAACTACAAGGGCCACCTATTCAATAATTTGATTTGCATACTAATAAAATTAATTCAGCGTATTGTGTTTTTAAAAAAAATGTGGCCTTGTGTGTGGCCACCTCATCTTACTCTACTTTATCTTCCATAACCAACTCTGCATGTGATGGGATGTGACATAAAAATCTTATCCTCTGAAAGCTGCCTGCTCAACTTGAAGTTTGTGTTGTCATCCTGGCAAACACTATGCAGCACAAGGAAATGTGCCACACCTAAAGATCATCCTGAGCGGCCTGATGACTTTAACTGTTGCCCCAGAGAAAGAGTCCTGACTCAGAACAGCCAATGGCACCACAGGGACCTTCTCTGACTCTGCGCTTTGCCACTTCTGAGGTCCACACCCTGCACTGTTTCTCGGTGGCATGGGAGCACTGCACTGTTTCTCGGTGGCATGGGAGCACTGCACTGTTCCTGGCTGAAAACTGGGCCCAACAAGCCACTACCAAAAGGAACAGAGGAAAAACTTGCCAAGAAGAACCTCTGAGGTGAATAGGATCACAGTCCTATCACTGGGAAAGGGAGAGCTAATGAGACCACCCAGCCAAGTATCCCGTGGAAACCCATAAGTACTGTCCCCAGGGTCTCTCCACTTCAGCTCAGCTGGGTAGAGCTTGGCTCCTCTCCCCAGGCAAACCCTAAGCTCTCTGAGGGCCACCAGCCACCTTTCCTCCCTCCCTCCCTCCTTCCCTCCCTCCCTCCATGAGCAGTGGGATCATTTAACCATAACAGAGAGCAAGAGAGCAAAGGACAAGGAGGTTCCTTTAGAAGCAGATCCAACAAGTCCCCATGGAGCCTCACTGCTTTGCTGACGCAATTTACCGTCACTTTCTCACTTATGTGGAAAGACCCAGCGGCAGGGAGGCCACTTTTAACAGTAAAGAAACTTAAGAAGAGACAACTGCTCCTTACTCCACCCAAGTATTCTCCGGAACAGAGACTCAAAAGCTACTGCAAGTTTCATGGTTTACTCCTGCACTCATTCCTTCTTTTAATCAGCAATTAATGAATTGTCTACTGTGTGTCATGCAGCTCCCGAAGACCAGAGGACAAAACTTGGCCTTGAGCTCTACCACTAAGCTAAGCCCCAGCCTCAATTATCTTTTCCCTGAGCATGTATTATACTTAGGTTTCTTCAGGGGTGAAAGGAGGTGCTCAGCCACATCTAATGGGGTACAGGTGGATGAGCTGAAGACTGAACGAGGTCAGTAGGTTTGGAAAGTGGGGTCATCAAGGGATCCAAGACCTACGTGAGACTTATCTGTATGATAAATAGTAAGGATGAGCCGGGCATGGTGGCACATGCCTTTAATCCCAGCACTCGGGAGGCAGAGGCAGGCGGATTTCTTAGTTCAAGGCCAGCCTGGTCTACAGAGTGAGTTCCAGGACAGCCAGGGCTATACAGAGAAACCCTGTCTCAAAAAACCAAAAAAAAAAAGTAAGGATGGAGAGGCGAGGCTTGGGGCAGGAGGGTAGGGGGAGAGAGAGAGAGAGTGAGTGTGTGTGTGTGTGTGTGTGTGTGTGTGTGTGTGTGTGTGTGAAAGAGAGAGAGAGATTGAAATTGAGAGGACTGTGAGGATCTCCCTGTGGCATCTTTCACCTGGCAAAGAACACTCCCCAAAGACCTCATTCACAGCTCCACACTGCAAGCTGTAAGCCCGAGGTTCACTTTATAGGTCAGAAATCTGAGACACAGACAGGAAATGGGCTTTGTACAAGAGCCCAGGGAGGATCTGTCAGCTGATGGCAGAAAACTCTGGCTCCTAGGAGACACACCAGCAAGGAGGGAGGTGGGGGATGGGGAGCGGGAAGAGGGTGTAAGTGACAGTTCTTGCCTGGTGATGGAGACAGCAGAGGCTGTAGGGTGTGGCTGCTAAGTGGTGAGAGGTGTGGAAGTGAGAAGGAACAGGTATTTGGGCTGTAAACCAGGGAAGCCTTGTGGTCAGGTGAGTCACTGCGCACAACGCCCCACAATCCCTAGGATCTCACGGCTGGGAAAGGCTGGCTGGAAATGCCAGGCCAAACCTTTCTACCTTACTGTGTCTGTTGAAACACTGTATCTCATCTTGGTAGGGTTTCCTACCCAGGAACTTGTTTAACCAAGCAAGGTGATCAAGGACATCAATGCCACAGCGTAACAATGACAAGGATCATCTGCATTCTCATTTCCTCAGTGTCATATAGCCTTTATTCAACAATGTCACCTAGGGCCAAGCAATCTGCTTACAGTCCCCAGGCCGTCCGTCCAAATTTGACCTCACTTGCCTTATGTACCCTTCTTGGCCTTGTCACCCCAGTCTTGTCCTTTTAGCTGTTTCCATTCTTTTCATATGTGTGTTTCTATCCCTCTGTCTTCCAAGACAGGGGCTCACCGGCCTGAAACTATATATATAGTCCAAGCTGGAGTAAACTCATGAAGATCTCACTGCATCAGCCTTCCAAACCCTGGGACTGCAGGTGTGCACCGACGCTCTTCTTCCCATGTCTCTCAGCACTATCTCCCCAACATCCACATCCTTATCATTTGGGATGCAATACCCAGACTGTTTGTTACCTGTGGCCGTAATCAAATACTTTGCTTCCACCCTGAGTGTGTAATAAGAAAGTGCTGAACATGGCTGGCCGGCAGAAGAGGGCTCACCAATGGCAACTACACCAAGTTAGAGCACCTGACAGTCAAAAGGGCAGGAGGAGCTGGAAACTCAGCTTAGGACACAGAAAGCCCTGTCAACGGGTGACACTCACAGATCAGCCAACTACTGGGTCTGTGTCCTAAGGAATGTGATGGGCAAGCTAACCTGCAGCTGTATCAGATCTCACCTTCCTGATCAGAAGACCCAATCCACACCCATCCAGTCTACTATGAAGCCCAGCAAGATGCCCAGGCGTGGTTTTCTCTACCCTTTGCACTGAGCCTTAGGGGGACCTGGATCCCACCTAGGGCATGGGGCAGGTCTATGGAGAGTGGGGCCTTCCCAGCCAGCTCAGAAGCACTCATGAGTCTACCAGTCTCTCCTATACATTGAGTTCCTGCTGGAAGGACCATACTGCCTGCCACATAGTCTAAGTGAAAGGCAGAGAGAGGTGGCATCAGAGGACATCTCTGCCTCTGACAGAACAGGGTAGCTCCCAGACTCACCTGTCAATCAAGATCATCACAATGTGATTTTTTGTTTGTTTTTGTTTTTGTTTTTGTTTTTTCGAGACAGGGTTTCTCTGTATAGCCCTGGCTGTCCTGGCACTCACTTTGTAGACCAGGCTGGCCTCGAACTCAGAAATCCGCCTGTCTCTGCCTCCCGAGTGCTGGGACTAAAGGCGTGCGCCACCACACCTGGCCACAATGTGATTTTTAATGATGGCTGGGCACCATATAGAGCTGCTGTATCAGAATTCTCAGGCTCCCTTGGTGGTTCACTAGTAGCTGACTGGGAGCCAACAACTTTAGGGAACAATAGATCATGTCACTGGACAACCCTCATCCCATAGTTCTAGGATCCAAACTTCTCCAGGCCTTTGCATAAAAGACAGGCTGAGAAAGGAGGGGCTAAGATCTGTAGCACAATGGTAGGATACTTCCTAGGCACGCACAAGAGCCTGGGTTCAATCCCCATATACAAACAGATGATGCTTTCTTGATCACGGTGTAGAAATAATCATATCTGCTCATCCTCTTCACAACTACCCTTCAAATATTAGTAACTTTAAACCCTAGTTTAAGGATGAAGAGGCTGGAGAGATGGCTCAATGGTTAAGAACACTGGCTGCTTTTCCAAAAGTCCTGAGTTCAAACCCCAGCACGCACATGGTGGGTCACAACCATCTAGAATTATAGATCATTGGAATCTGATCCTGTCTTCTGGTGTGCAGATCTGCATTCAGACAAAAAAATATATACATAAATAGATAAATCTTTAAAAAAAATGAAAATTAAGCTTCCTAGCTTAAGTGACTTGTTAAGGAATACTCTGCCCAGTCGGGAGTCAGGCCTACCACTCAGTATCATTTAGGACTAAGTTCAAAGTACCTACCCAGCATCATAGATAGCAGGGACACTGACCCTTGAAAACAGAGGTCACCCCGACTACACAGTCCCTATCAGATCCAGGGATGGGCAGCAAGGAAATTCAAAGCAACCACTGACCACCCATCAACTGGGTAGCATAATGTGATCACTTTGGTACGCGTGCTGAATGTCCACACCGACAGCATCCGAGCCTATCACTGTCATTCGGTCCTGGCCAATTAATACCTTCCCTTCCCACCACCAACACTGGAGCTTCTATAGGCAGCCCTGATTCACCTAAAAGACATGGGAGGAACCATCAGGTAGGGCACAAGCACAGTTTATGCTGTCAAAATCGTAGATGGGCTTTCGTGCATCTCTGGCAAGAATGCGCAAGTGTGAGTGTGTGGAAGGTGGTCTATGCCTGTGGAGGTAGGTATGTCTGGCTACACGCACATGGGGACACAGGTCATTATAGGGTATGCTTGTCTATTGTCCACATCATTTTTTGAGACTGGATAGCCAGCAAGCCCCTGGGATCCACCTGTGTCCCCCACCCCACCCCCACCAGCATCGGGATTACAGGCAGGCACCGCCATGTCTAGCTCTTTGCAGAGGTGCTAGGGATCCAAGCTTAAGTCCTTGTTTTACACAGTGAATATTAGTTATAAATACATCTGTGATAAAACACGCCGTGACCAAGGCAACTAACTCATCAGCAAAGAGTTTCCTTTCGATGATAGTTCCAGAGGGTTAGAGTCCAGCAGGCAGGCAGAGCGGGTTGGAACAGGATGCTGACAGCACAAAACAGAGAAAATGAGTGGAAGGAATGAGCCGGGGCTTTAAACCCTCCCTGAAAGCCAGCACCAGTGATAGACTTCCCCCATCAAGGCTGTACTTCCTAGACTTTCCAAAACAGCGCCACCAGCTGGAACCTTGTATTTAAAGGCATGCGCCTAAAGGGGCCATTCTCACTCAAACCACCACATACAGTAAGCTCTGTACCACTGAGCCCTCATCTCTCTAGCCCCTAGAGAATAACTTTTTAAAATTGTTTCTCCTCAAAGTTTATATACCTGCTAGACAGCAGAACCTTAATTTAGGAGCTACAAGCTCCTTAGAACTCACAGTGTTTTAGAGGATCTGAGGCAATATTTAACACCTGGAAAACTTCACACACAACTACCAATCTCTGTTTGCTCTTGGGAAGTAGGGCAAAGAAGAAAAACTGTGTGTAAGATCATCTATAAAAGAGGGGTCAAGGAGTGCCTGATCCAGGCTCACTCATTTAATCTTTTACATTTTCATTGATTATCATTGAGAGAGTATGTGTGAGGAGGTTAGAGCTCAGCCACCTGTCACCTCTTGAGAACTGACTCCTCACTGAAGGGGAGGCAGTGAGTGGCAAATCCCCATTAGTTCACAGAGATGGCCTCTCTAAATCTGAGAAGAATCCTATACCAGAGCGAGGCCACCCCGAGTGATCTGGCACACTCAGGCCACCTACCCTAGGAGTGCCACTGGGCCATCTGTGCAGACATGCTTGGCAGGGGGAACTCATGCTGAAACTCACCCCCTGGGAAGAGGGCCATACAGCTGTGCCCCAGAGCAAGAGCCTGGAATCCCAGGGAGTACTTCCTGTGCCAAAAATAGAAGCACGCTCACAGGTATTGTATCTCACCTACTGCTTGCTGGAAGCCTACAGTGAGACCTTTAACTTTCTTAATTCTGCGGGTGCATTTGGGGAGCAGGTCACTGGTCAACTACACTGAAATCTACCTTCAAAAAGTCAGGATGAGCCAGGGGTGGGGGCTCAGACCTGGGATCCCACTTGCTGAGGCAGAGGATTACTGCAAATGTGAGAACAGCCAGGATCCAGCAAGCGTTCCAGGCCAGTCTAGGCTACTGAGTGAGATCCTGTCTCAGAACACAGAACAATACAAAGCAACAAAAAAGGCAGGCTGCGATGTAGCTCAGTTGGTAGGATTCTGGCTTAGCATGCAATGGCCCCAAGTTGAATCTCCAGCACAATGAATGCCTCTAATCCTGGCACTCTGGACATACAGGCGGGAGGATCAGGTCACCCTTGGCTACATAGCAAACTGGAAGCCAGCCTGGGCTACATGAATACCCTGTCTCAAAAGAACAACAAAACAAAACAAACAAAAAACAAGAAAGTCAAGTGACTGGAGACTCAGGGAAGGTACTAGAGTTTCAGAAGGAAAAGACAAACCCTCAAGAGAACAATGGAAAAGACCTCCCCACGTGAGTCCCGACCTCCCCACGTGAGTCCGACACAAGCCACCTCAGGAAGTCAGGCCGCACGAGCAATTAGGATTCTCAAGTCAGGTAAAACGGACTTACCATGACTGTGAATCCTGAGACTTACCCTTTCTCAGCCCCAGTTTACTTAACCTATAAAAGGAAAAATAAAACCTACCAGATAAAGGCATAAATGGCACCCTACAAAGGCTAATTATTCCCCACTATGACATGTGTTTATGCTACACAGAGGCAGAAGCCAACCAAAACTCTACGTGCCCTCTGGATCCCCTGATTTCCTAGTTCCCAGTCAAAGAAGTCAGTTTTCCATACTGCCTCCACCGTACAGCAGACTCACCTGTCACTGCTCTTATAGGGACTGGACGCTCCGACAGCAGGGTCAGCCAGCCCATCCACCGACTCCACCACCACGGTCCTCAGATGCCTGTACTCCACTCTGACTTCCTTTTGTGTGTGTGTGTGTGTGTGTGTGTGTGTGTGTGTGTGTGTGTGTGGTTTTTCAAGACAGAGTTTCTCTGTGTAGCCCCGGCTGTCCTGGAACTCACTCTGTAGACCAGGCTGGCCTCAAACTCAGAAATCTGCCTGCCTCTGCCTCCCGAGTGCTGGGATTAAAGGTGTGCACTATCACGCCTGGCTCCACTCTGACTTCTTACAGCTTGCTTCTCGGAACAGCTGGTGCTTCTCAAAATGGCAGCTCTGTGGGTCTTCTAACCCCCTTTTCCAATGTCTCTGCTTCTAGCACGACCCAGAGCCTCTGGCACGGAGAAACCCATATCTCAGAAAAGTTCTCTCAAGACACAGCCAACTATATTGGAGAGTTGGCCACAATGGATCCCATGTGCTAGGATATGGATCTGATCTGTGTACCCACAGTGTGCTCGGGTGTTGCACCAGCAGGAGCACCAGAGCCTCTGAAGGCAGAGTCAAACTTTACAAGCAGCAGCTTGAGGGCTGATAGCTCAGTGGTTAGGAGCACAGCTTTTGCTTCCACAGGACCTGCGTTTGATTCTCAGCACCCACATGGTGGTTCACATCTATTTGTAGTTCCAGGGGATCTGATGCCCTCTTCTGACCTCCACAGGCACCAGGCACGCTAATGGTACACAGACATACATAAGGGGGTGGGGTGGGGTGTAGAACATTTAAGGAGCTATGGTGGCTCAGGTAAGAAAGTTCTGCTGGGTCTGGTGGCATAAGCCTATAATGCCAGCTATGTGTGTGGTGAGCCAAAAAGATTCACAAGTTCAAGCGCCACCTGGGCAATTTAGTGAGGCCCTACCTAAAAATAAAAATGAGACGGGGTGGGCATATATCCCAGGGCAGAGCACTTATCTAGTATGAACTAGGCCCTAGGTTTGATCCTCAGTAACATATACATAGAGACAGACAGACAGACAGACACAGAGACAGACAGAGAAAGCAGGCATAGAGATTTCAGACTAACAAGGTCGTTGTGAAGGTAAAACAGGCAAGATTTTTATGGCTGGACAGGTCAAGGAAAGGCAAGACGTTGGCGTATTTTCTGTACAGACAGAAAATCAATTTACTTCCTTTTCCCATCCTTCCGTCATTTTCCTCATATAGGTTTCACACGTGTTCTTTATATTTATACTTGGATATTTCATTCTAGACAAGTGATAATATAAACCTTAACGTGTTTTTAATCTCAAATACCACTTGTCAATTGTTGAGTAAATATTAAGAAAATCACCACTGGTCACAGTAGTGCATGTTTTTCATCCTAGCACTGGGAGGCAGATGTCGGTAGAGTTCTGTGAGTTCACGGCCAGCCAAGGCGACAAAAAGAAACTCTGTCTCAGAAACAACTTGATTGGCAGTCAGTCACCTGAATGTGTGCTCTGTAGCCTTGCTAACCTTAGCGGTTTCCGGGACTCCTTTCAGACTTCCTACATCAGCTGTCAGGGGTTCTGTGAACAATGAACATTTATTTCTTCCTTGCCAATCTTTATACCTGTTATTTCCTTTTCTTGTCTTATCCCATTAAGTGTGACTTCTAGGACAAATAAGGAGGGAGGTTTCCAAGCTTTAAAGTTCTTGATGGTAGTGGAAAACCTTTGCACTTCACACTGCTACGTGTGATGTTAGCTGTAGAGTTTTTATACTCTTGATTGAGTTGTAGAAGTTTAGATTTTTCTCTTCATTTGTGTTCTTGGGTAACGTCTTGGTTTAGAGACTAGTGTGATGCTGGATGCAGAGAGAGAGAGCAAGATAGCAAGTGTCCCCCCGCTTCTGCTTTCTGGTAGAATATGTGGAGGATTAGTTGTATCTTCCTTAAAGGTTTGGTATACGTACCACAAACCTGGGCTGGTGGTTTTGTCCTAGGTTACTGGTTCTATGCCTTTAGCAGATAGAAGAAGCCTATTCACACGGTCTATTTCTTCTCATGAATTAGCAGATTCTGTCTTTCAGATATTATGGGTATAGACCTGTTCAAATTCCTTTTTAAAGATTTACTTTATTGTTGGGCATGGTGGTACACACCTTTAATCCCAGCACTCAGGAGCCAGGCAGATCTCTGTGAGGCCAGCCTAGACTACACAGTGAGCTCCAGAACAGCCAGGGCTATGCAGAGAGACCCTGTCTCAAAAACCAAATGTAGTTATGTATATTTATGTCTCTATATCTGGGTATACGCACATGTGTACAGTGCACTTGGAGGTTGGAGGCATCAGATGCCCTGGAGCTGGAGTTACAGGCAATTGTCAGATTCTTGATATAGGTGCTGGAAACCGAACTTGGGTCTTCTGCAAGTGCTCTGAATGACTGAACCATCTCTCAGCTGCCATCTTATTTCTTGAGACAGGGTTGTTCACTGAACCTGAAGCTTGCCATTTTAGGCACATTAGCTGGCCCCACAGACACTCCCTACCGCAGACATCTGTCACATGAGCCACACATCTGTCACCTCTCCCCTTGACAATGGAGTCTACAGATGTGGGAGGGGGTCCTGGGGTCCCTATTCAGGTCTCCCTGCTCTCATATCAAGCACTCTCTCCACCGAGCCACATGCCGAGTCCTCTTTCAGTGCCCTCCCAATGTCATTAGGCTTATAACAGTCAACTCTCTCTTATTTCTTTTCTTTTTTCTTTTTTTTTTTGGTTTTTCGAGACAGGGTTTCTCTGTGTAGCCCTGGCTGTCCTGGAACTCACTTTGTAGACCAGTCTGGCCTCAAACTCAGAAATCCACCTGCCTCTGCCTCTGCCTCCCGAGTGCTGGGATTAAAGGCGTGTGCCACCACTGCCCGGCCCTCTCTTATTTCTAACATTAGGAACCTGTCATCTCTCTTTTTTCTTTGTGAGCGTGAGTTAGAGGCTTACCTACTTGACTGACATTTTCAAAGGACCAGCTTTGGGGTTGCTGATTTTCTCTTAATTCCCTGTGTTCGGTTTCACTGACTTCTACTCCTACCTTCAGTGTTCCCTCTGCCCTCCTGGATTTGTTTGTGCTAATACTGTATAGCTTCTGTCTGTGGAAGACCAGAGTACTATCATCAGATCTCTTCTTACCTACACTTTCAATGTCTAATTCTCCAAGGCCTGAGCAGGGATTGTGTATGATTCTAGCCTCATACATTGTTACAGCATACTTTATAGCCCAGAATGTGATTTATCCTGATAAATGCTCCACGTGAGCCTGAGAGGAATGTGTGCTGTGCTATCTGTGGACGATACAGCCTACAGCTGTCAACTACATCCAGTTGATGGACAGCTGTCAATTACATCCAGTTGATGGACTGTACTGCTGAGCTTGACTCTGCCTTCCCTGACTTTTTGCCTGCTGGAGAGATGGATGCATTTCTGAAGAGAGGGGTTAAGTTTCCAACTGTAACAATGGGCCTGTTCATTTCTCCTTGAAGTCTTAACAGTTTCTGATTCGTGTATTTTGACACTATCAGTAAGCATATAGACCTTAAGGATTGTTCTATCTTCTAGGAATACTTGGCCCTTTGTCACTGTGTAATGTTCCTCTTTACCCTTGATAAGTCTCTTTACCTGGCAGTCTGCTCTGTCTGAAATTAATGCAGCTATGTCTGCTTTAGCCAACATTAGTGTGGTATATTTTTCTTCATTCTATATATAACTACATAGGTCTTTTCTTGTTACTATTATTCTCTTCTCTTCTCCTCTCTCCTTCTCCCTCTCCCCCCCCCTCCGCCTCTCTCTCTCCCCCTCTGTCTCCTCCCAGCCTGAAATTCATTAGGTAACCAATATTAGCACACACCCATGAATGAGCCTCCTATCTCAAGCTACAACTAGAAGCATGTGCCCTACCTACCTCCAGCCTCTTTTGCAGCTTCAATTATTTCTTCCTTTCTAGACCAGAGGCTGAATCAGTCACCTTCCTTATTTTCTGAGACAGGGTCTCTCACCGAATGATTCAACGAGGCTATCTAGTTAGTGAAGATTTCCAGCAATTCTCCTATGTCCATCTGCACAGTACTGGGGTTATACACAAGGGCCACTGGCCAGCTCTTACATGGGTGCTGGAGATCAGAACTCGAGTCCTTATGCAAAGGACACTTTGCTGATGAGCCATGTCTACCCCTTCTTTGACTGGTACAGGGTCATGCCACATAGACCAGTCCTCGATTGCCTTTGCCTAAGTGCCAGCATCACACACCCGTGTCACCACGTCTGGCTTACACGGCCTTCCTTTTTTGCTATTTGCAAAACACATTTACAATGAATCCATATTCACTTTTGGAACAATACTGAACTCTATAATTATACTTGACACTGACAAAATCTCTCCAGTTCCTCTACCCCGTCCCTTGTATCATTGCTGGCATTCATCTTATTTCTGTATAATCGCACACAAGTACACGTGCGCCTGTGAAGCACAAATACATTATTTCTAATTTATCTGTTAAATCAAATAAGAAAAGTAAAAGCTTTTCTCTTGTTCTCCAATGCTTTACATAGATTCGACTTTGTGTTCCATCCCTTTCTTCTCTCTAAAGAACTCCTCCTAAGGCAGGAAACTGACACAACAGGCACCTCAGTTTGCAGTTATCGAGACAGAACAGTTCTTTGCCTTATAAGTTTCTCAGACACAGAACCCGACCCTTTAAATAGCCTGCCCTTCTTTCTCCTTCTTTGTATCATTTCTGATGCCAGGGATAACTTTTAAATTTTTATTGACAAATAAAATGTAGCTCTCTTTTATAAGTTGAGGAACAAGCTTAGGGAGGTGACAGGTTCTCCCTCCTCCCTCCCAGACGCCTCCCAACCAGCCCACTATATATATATATATATATATATATATATATATATATATATATATATATATATATATCTTCCCTCCTCCGGCATGGCATTCACACCTGACTGCACACGTGATTCACCATGACACCTTGAATAAGGTGAGGGACCTCTGTGAGCTTCAGGGTTTTTTTGCCCTCTGGAAACTGGGACTAGAAAGGTTTCTGCCCGCACAGGGCCACGAGGTCATGTATCAAGCACACGGTGAACTTTTATTACAGCTCTACCTAGTCCTCAGCACCCTGCCTGCTAATTTACTTATTTTTAAAAAATATTTTCTTTTTTTTTTAAATTTTGTGTGCATTGGTGTTCTGTCTGTATGAGAGTGTCAGATCCCCTAAACTGGAGTTACAGACAGTTTTGAGTTGCCAGGTGTGTGTTAGTTACTGAACCTGAATACTCTGGAAGAGCAGCCAGTGCTCTTACCCGCTGAGCCATCTCTCCCGCCCCCTATGTTTTCTTCTTAGGTTTCTCCTCCTGACCTAACCAGACCACTTTCTCCAACCTGTAAACTTCCTCAGACTTTCAATTACATTTGGAAGTAAAGATATCAGAAGGAACAGAGAGATGGCTGGCGAGGTAGTAGCTGGGTGTCTACCCCAGTGCTTAGGCATCAGATGAGGTTCCCTCTGCCTTTTGACTTTTTAACTATCTGACCTTGGTCTGACCTTGGACAAAGTTCTCCTCAGCTTCCTCATTTGTAAAACCCGAGAGGCTTTCTGGCTTCCCTTCCAGTGTTTCCTGGGTTGGGAGTCGGTGAGACAACACACCAGAAAATACCACTGCCAGTGTGCCCAGGTCACCGCTGGGCTTCAGATGGGTAATGAAAGGACCATGGACTCAAACCTGGGACTCAAACCTGGGGGAACAGAAGCAAGGAGCTAGCTGCACCTAACAGCGACCTTCACCTCTTCATCCCCATGTGTGACTCAATCTTTTTTTTTCTTCCATTTACTATATGTGTGCCAATGGGAAAAAGATTGAAAAATATAAAATTAGATGATTAGCTAGGTATTGAGGTGAGGGGGAGGCTGGATACACACACTCACATCCCCTCCTGCCCACTTTCAGAGTTTCAAAGACCCACACCTTAGGGTGTTATATTAGTAGTGTCTAGTCTCCAAAGCCACCTGGACACATGAAGGCTAGAAATATCTTAACACAAGGAAAAACAAGGTTGGAAAAGGTTCCTGGGCCCTTGGTGTACAGGAACCTAACCCCCTTCCAACCCCCCCCCCAGGCTTTCCCTGAAGCAGAGGCTGAGGCAGGAATGTACCCCACCCCAACCTCCCCTCCCCCACCCCACCTCACGCCCCAAGCAGACCTGTAGAGCCACATGCACAGCTCCCTGCAAGGAGACAGACCCCAGTTGTCCCAGCCAGCTGCCTGGGAGTCTCCAAGTCTAAAATTAGCCTGGAGCTCTCCACCCAAGCCTGTTCCTCCTCTCAACACTGGCAAACAGGGCCCTGCGGTGAGGTAATGACTGGGAGGTTGTCTGCCCTGCCCCAGGACAACAAGGGGTTAGGAAAAGGCACAGAAAGCAATCCCACCCTCCCACCCTGGTCACACTCGGGCTGCACCCTACAGAAATCCGAGAGAAGCGGGCCACCTGGACTTTGACAGCTGCGCTGCGGCTCTTCCCCCACACCTGCATCCAGGGATGCGCTCAGCCCTAGCCTGAACTCTGCGGAGCTCTAAAAACAAAGCCTGCTAGAAGCTTGCCGCGTGCCAGGGTTTCATCTTGTACAGTCAGGGTCGTTATTACCATTAAGAGACACCCCCCCCCCGGGGGTGCTCATCGGAACAGCTACCTAAGTGAGCAAGCCTGGGGGTGGGGAGGAAGGATCCAGAGCCACTGCTCCCCATCACTGCAAGGGAAACTGGCTCCCTGGACGGGCACCTCTGCCAAGGGCTTCCTCCCCATGGCTCTGCCCATGACTCACTAACTCCGACTTCTCATTCCCTCACTTCTGATGGTCTGGTCAAGCTTGTGGCAGGAACTGCCAAAATTAGTGGGCAATTCCTCAGCCAGTCCCTGAACAGAAGTCTTCCCTCTCCGGGGCTAAACACACTGCAGCGTTTATGTGGTGGCTGCCCAGCAAGCAGGAGGAAAAGAGGGTGAGGCCCTAGGGTAGGGCCCAGTCCAGTCTATAGCTCAGAAGTGTAGGGGAGGACTTGGAGATTGAAGACAAAGGTGACCAGGGCTTAGGGAAATGCCGTCCTAAAAGTCACCGAGCCTCTTCAGCTGAAGAGCCCCACATCATCATCCAAGCTTAAGCCTTCCCCATAGACTCCGTTTGCTGGGTCAACCTTTCCTTCTCCAGTGGGAAAGGGGGAGGTGAAGACAGCAGCCATCTCAGGGATAGAGTGTGCCTCCGCCCATTCTCCCATCTCACCTGGGTAAGGCAAGTTAACACAGCGAGTGATTCTAAGGAGCCTGGATTTGAACCCAGTCATCTTCCCTAGTTTCTGTTTTGCTCATTTTTCTCTGGCCATATCCAGCTCAGGATACTGAAAGCTGAGGCAAATACCACTTCTCTGAGGACAATGTCAGGGTTAGAGAAGACCAGGAGTTACAGTTGGGGCTCTGGGCTAACAAAGAAAGCCTGAGCCCCAGACATGGAAGAGTAGGACTGACTCCACGGAAAGATGGGCAGCCAGTTCACATCAGAACAAGACTGAAAGTCACACCACTGGTGCCCAGATCTACTAGGTTCTCAAAAGAGAAAAGGGTTGTGTTTTTCTGCCCACCTCTTTCATCTTTCTCTGTGGGGAGGGGGCAATACACTAGAGCATGAGCCTAGGGCCTCACACAGGATACCAAGTGTGTACTTAACCACTGAGCTACAACCAGAGCCTCTTTTCTTTTCTTTCCTTCTTTTCTTTTTAGCCTTTATTTTGGTACAGGGTCTCCTTAAGTTACCAGGGTTGGCCTTGAACTCATTTTGTACCCAGGCAAGCCTTAAACTTATAATTTTTCTGCCTAAGTTTCCCTAGAAGCTAGAATAACAGGTGTGTATTATCAAGCCAGGTCTTTTTCTTTTCCTTTATTTTCATTTTTTATGTTTTTTAATCAGTTCTAAATATAAGTCCCGCCTTAGTTGCTGCTTGAAACAGACTTCAGAATCCACTGCAGTGACATGAGGTAAAAGCCGCCATTAAAGGCCCCAGTTTAGGAGCCAAAGACATGGCTCAGCAGGCAAAAGCATCTGCCACCAAGACCAATGACCTAAACTCAATCCCCAGGACCCACATGGTGGAGATAACCAACTCCCGTAAGTTGTCCTCTGATCTCTACATGTGTGCTGTAACACATGCGCACGTGTGCGTGCGCGCACACACACACACACACACACACCACAGACATACACATAAAATATTGTTAAAAAAAAAAAAAGCTTTGAGAGGAGGAGCTCTGCACTGAATGGGCTCTGTTCTCAGGATGGGAGCCCAACGCACAGGAATCTGTTGGATGAAGAATGTCAAGTCTTGACCTGCCCCTTGCAACGTGAGAATTCAACATCAATAAGAACATCTTTGAGGCTGCTCTCTACCACTAATATCAAAGCAGGTGTCAAAAGAGAAATCTCAGCAAAGCCACAGGCTACCACTAAGAGCAGTTGTTGCACTGGGAACATGATCCACCGCAATTAAGTAGCAATGACAATGACGTCAGCTGCCCCACTGGGGAGAAGAGATAAACACGGGTGAGGGTGTTGCTCAATCATAGAGTACCTGCCTGGCATGCATGATACACTGGGTTCTATACACAGCGCTGAGAAAACAAAATAAAATCTCACCTAAGGCAGTGGTTCTCAACCTTCCTAATGCTGGGACCTTTTAATACAGTTCCTCACATTGTGGTATGACCCCAACCACAAAATTATTTTCACTGCTACTTCATAACTGTAATTTTGCTACTGTTATGAATCATAATGTAAATATCTGTGTTTCCTGATGCTCTTAGTGACCCCTGAGAAAGGGTTGTTCAGTTGCCAAAGTGGTTGCAACCGGCAGGTTGAGAACCACTAACAGAAGGAGAAGGAGGAGGAGGAAGAGGAGGAGGAGGAGGAGGAGGAGGAGGAGGAGGAGGAGAAGAAAGCATTAGCAGATAAAAGGGGAACAAATGAGCAGATAAAATGGTTCTTAGGAGTTTGGAGCCCAGTTCTGCCATCTGCACAAGTTAAAGTTTTGTGGGCCTTAGTTCCTCATTGGTAAAGTCATGATGTTGGGCAAACAGGCTCAGCTGTAAGGAGTAACTCAGATAGTCTGTAGCAATCCCTTGGTGAGCTGTGTTAAGTCTCAGAGGATTTCTCCTGTGAATGTCTGCCATGGGGCTAGGATTACAAGATGCAGACATCAGTCATCTCAAAAACTTCAATCTCTAACATTTGGGGCTGGGGGACAGGTAGCCATATATGTTTTAGAGACAGTGTCTTGAAACCAATCCGATGAGACAGAGAGGGGATTCAAGAACCCACTACCAGCCCGCAGATGGAGCTTAGGGGGTAGAGATTTGCCCAGCATGCCCGGCTCCATGCACATGATTGAAATCCCAGCACCTGGGAAGGCAGAGGCAGGAGGATCAGAAGGTTAAGATTATCCTCAACTACATAGTGAGTTTAAAGACCAGCTTGAGCTACACATCTCTCTAGGAGGTGGGGGCCCTTTACACAATAATAGTAGGTGGCGCGGGTGGTATGGTGGCAACCTCAGAGGAAGCATGGACTTAACATCTAAGGTGACAGGCTGCCTCTTCGGGTACTATAGCAAATGTTTATAGAACAGGGCTATGAACTGCCCTAACAGAACATCTCAGGTGGCTGAGGGGACAGACCCAGATGACAAGCTTCACACAACTTAACTGCAACAAAGTTCCAAAGCGGATGAAGTCGGCTGATTCTGAAATAAAGAAGGCTCAAGAGAGGAGATCAAAGGGTGGGCAGAATTTGAAAACCAAGCAGAAAGGATGGCAGCAGAAAGCAGCATGAACCATAGCAAAGAGGTGAGAGAAGGCTAGCCCAAGGCTTGAGGCTAGCCACCACTCTATGAACATCACTGCCACTGGACGGGGCATCCAGTTTACATGCTCCCTTTTACAGAGGGGCTCCTTCCAGCTTCCTCGATACCACCTGATATCTGTCCTCTGCAACTAAGTAGGGCGGGGTTAATTGGAAGGAAGTTCTCATCAATCAGCCCCTGAGAGCTTATCAGAGCACTGGGGGAAACACTTAGGGAATTACTGCTTAAGGATTCTGGGGTAGGGGTCAGGGGACTGAGTAAGTCCCCAAAATATTACGGGAACTATCTAAGGGGTGAACAAACTTCTGGGGAAAGGACCTATAGTTTCACCATGGGATTCTTAGAGGTATACACAATCCACAAAGTGTTAAAAATCTCTGTACCAGAGAGCTATATGGGGGGTATGCTTATATCCATCACTGTAGAAATTCACAATCTCTTGGGGGAAGACAAATCCAGACAGAAATAACTCTGATGCAAGCAGACCTTGATAAGTGCTCTAATGGAGGAATAATAAAACCTGCTGTGAGAGACTGGGGAGCAGAGGTTAATTCCAGCCAGGCTTTCAGTAGGCGAGGAAGCACCCGACCCCATCCCTGTTTCGGGATCCAGGTTTATACTACTACGGGTCTCTCTCCAGGTCCAGAATAACCCTGAGTAGACAGCTCAGAGACAGCAGCTGGCCCTTCCTGCCAGGAGGTAAAAGGGAGAACTTCCAGGACGGCAGGAAGGGCAGAAAGGACACCGAGCCAGCAGCAACTTCATTCTTTTTAACGTCTCTACCGGGCTCCCTTTCTCTGGATCACTTAAGACCTTATAATCTTGACATTCATCGGGTGCTTAATCACATCCTGTATCGCTAAGACACCTGTTTTCAACATGTCACCTCTTGGGAAGCCTCTTACCTCCACGAAGTCACTTTGGGCCGCTGCCACATTCCTCCTCCCAGAATGCATCACCATCTAAAATCCTTCCCTGTTTGCTGGTACGATTATATCCTGCCCTTCCCTCACCAGAAACCCAGGGTCTACAAAGGGGAGAAAAAAATCTCTTAAATTTTGTGACCCATACTGTGCCCTCAGTGCCGAGGGCACTGCCTGGTACGTCACAAATCCCAGCACTATGAGAAAAATGAAGCACTTCTCACAAGAACACTTTTGAGATACGGCACTGATACAGTATCTCTTAATATGGTCAGGACAGAATGGAGCCAGAGAATCATGTCTGAAACTATAACCTCATATTTTCTCCTTTACTACATCAAACTCTATCACATCTTTTCTTGAGATGACTCAGCTGGTGTCCCCCTCCCTGTCAAGCCAGACAATCTGTTTCTACCCTTGGAGTCAACCACTGAAGTAGTTTGGGGTTGAGGAGGTAGGTCATTCATTCATTCATTCATTCGAGACAAGGTCTGACTATGTCACCCTAGCTGACCTGGAACTCACAGAGATCTACCTACCTCTGCCTACTGAGTGCTACAATGGAAGGCCCATGCCACATACCGGGCTATTTCTTTTAAGACAAGGTTGTAGTCAGGCATAGTGGAGGCAGAGGCAGGCAGATTTCTGTGAGTTCAAGGCCAGCCTAAGCTACATGATGAGTTTCAGGACAGGCAGGGTCACATACTGATATCTTGGGGAGGGAGGAAGAGAGGGAGAGGCTCATACCACATGTGCAAAGCTGGCTTCAGATTTGCAGCCACCTGTCTGTTTCCTGAGCTCTGGGATTAAATACATATGCTGTCATAACCAGATCTGAATATCTGTCACAAGCCACCCTATAAACTTCCAACAGCTTTATCAGTACAGTCATAGCTCCTGAAACATACAAAAGTTCAATAAATATCTGAAGAATTGAAATACAAATTAGTAGATTTTTTTTAAAAAGAAACTTTCATATCTCAAACTCCTACCTACTAGTAGAGTTTACGAAGTTTCGCGCATGCCTTTAATCCCAGCACTCAGAAGGCAGAGGTGGGTGAATCTGAGAATTTGAGGCCAGCCTGGTCTACAGAGAAAGTTCCAGGACAGGTCAAGGCTATACAAAAAGTCCATAGCTAAGTGGGTTGATCTTGAAAATCAAGCAAAAATATCTGAAAAAAGGAGTTTAAGCCAACTTCTTTGGAAAAATACCCCAGAGTACTTACAATACCACATGCACACAATATTACAATATTGCAATATTACTAGCTTTTTTTTTAATGGACACGACTAAGTCCTTTATAATGTAAAAAAAGAAAGTCTCCAAGGACAAAAAAAAAATGTGGTAATCAAATACAGCAAGCCGATACAGGGGGCAATCAACAATATCAGATTATAAACCCATTTACAACTGTCAAAAGCATACAATTAATTATAGGCTGAAAAACTAATAGACAAGAAAAAAGTCACTAACACGAAAAAGGAGAGAAAAGGTCCCCAGCTTGGATCCTTGCCCTGGTCCTCCTCCCTCATCTTCCTCCCTCTTACAATTGTCACTGCTACCGCTGAAAGTTATCCACTGGGGCTGTCCTCCCATTCCCAACCCCCTTCTCCCACGAAGACCGAAGACCGAAGAACTGAGATGCAGCGCTGGGCTTTGTCTCTTGTTCTGGAGGGAGTCCTGGGGTCCCCACTCCCTCTGCTAATCGTGGACCCAGCAGAGGCCAAGCCACCAAATAATAATAATAAATAAATAAATAAATAAATTCATTTTATCTAATCTATTACCCATAGCAAGTTGAAGACTTAATTTTTTTTTTCTTTTAGCATGCAGTGTAATAACAGGTTGTGGTATCCCAACTAGTGCTCCTTCCTGTTCTACAGGGACCACCCCCAACACAACGCAAATATGCCCGTATGTCAAGAATGGGAAGACTCCCATGATGTCGACATCATGAAGGAAGAGTAGCTGGAGATCGTGCCTCCAGCAGCAGATGCTGGGCAGGGATGCCCTGGCGAATGCTTGGAGCCAGGCACAGGTTTGGCATAGGCTAACCTGAAGAAGCACTGTCCACGGGCCAGTCAGGGAATACACCTCTTCACCCTTGCCTGCCTGAGCATTCTCCATTTGGTCCAACCTGGAAACTTGAGGGAGGAAGAAGCAGAGCCCAAGAAGGAAGAAGCTGAGCGTTTAATGTCTTGATGTCTACTTAGTCACCTGTATGTGACAGACTCATTAAAGAAGAAAGCTCTACACCGAGCAGTGTGACCTCTGACCCAGATGAGTCATCAGAGCCTTGGAAAGGAGTCACCTTAAGTGAGGTCTTAAATTGGTGAGTAACACAACTGGGATTAAAACCCTGCCTTGCCTTCAAATTCCACATTTTCCAGGAACTATCAAGGCTTTATTCCATTCGGCTTTCTTAAAAAAAAAAAAAAAAAAAAAGAGGAAATGTGCCACAGACATTTTCCCTTAAGGTTTAGAATGAGTCATCTCAGTTACCATTCAAGATTTACAAATTGAGAACTGAAAAACACATTATTCAATTTCCCGGGTGCTTATATAGAAAATCTCTTGGAAGTCCTTTCTCTATACCTACCCTCCCCCTTCCCCTCTCTGTTTCCCCCCTTCCTTCTATATTTTTATTGTATGAGCACTGGTGTCTTTCCTGCATGCATGTCTGTGTGAGGGTGTCAGAAGCCCTGCAACTAGAGTTACAGATGGTCATGAGCAGTCATGTGTGTGCTGGGAATTGAACACCAGTCTTCTGGAAGAGTGACAGTGCTCTGAACTGCCATCTCTCCATACTGCACTCCCTTTTTTGAGACAAGGTCTCACTGGGTAGCTCTGGCTGGCCTGGTACTTACTATGTAGACCAGGCTCACCTTGAACTCTCAGAGATCCACTGGCCTCAGCCTCCC
The DNA here is from genome assembly GCA_902729485.2 of Mus minutoides. Lineage (NCBI taxonomy): Eukaryota > Metazoa > Chordata > Mammalia > Rodentia > Muridae > Mus > Mus minutoides. Next base: position 3,409 of record CACVCL010022213.1, on the reverse strand, counting down.
ACGAGCAGGGATATGCAGTACCATAGCAGGTATTTTCTCCCCCACCCCTTCCCATCCCAGCCTCTTCTAAGGGCCTTATTTATTTATTTATTTTTGGTTTTTCAAGACAGGGTTTCTCTGTGTAGCCCTGGCTGTCCTGGAACTCACTCTGTAGACCAGGCTGGCCTCGAACTCAGAAATCCGCCTGCCTCTGCCTCCCGAGTGCTGGGATTAAAAGTGTGCGCCACCACCGCCCGGCTTTAAGGGCCTTATTTTACAAAGCATCATTTACCTACTATAAAGTAGAACACAGCCCTCCACTAGGTGACATAAAAATACAGTTTAAAAGAAATGGAGGCTTGAGCTGGGCGTGGATGTCAGCCACGGGCTGGGCAGCAGAAGTCACACCCATGATCTCTCTGACACTCAGGTCTCTCTTGTCATTTAGTGCCCATGTGACAATCAAGTTTTCTAGCCTTGCTGGCTGGATTATGTGTCCAGCAGTGTTGGGAAGTACCCAAGCCTTATTGAATTTTCCTTGTTTATATTACTTTGCAACAACAGTGGCTCAGGCCCCAGTGTCTACCAGTAAATCTTACATTTTTAATGGTCTTTTGGGACAGAAAGGTGAGAATTTATTTTTGGATGACATTCAAATTTCCAATCAGCCTTTTTTTTTTTTTTTTTTTTTTTTTTTTTTTTTTTTTTTTTTTTTTTTTTTTTTTTTTTTTTTTTTTTTTTTTTTTTTTTGGTTTTTCAAGACAGGGTTTCTCTGTATAGCCCTGGCTGTCCTGGAACTCACTTTGTAGACCAGGCTGGCCTCGAACTCAGAAATCCGCCTGTCTCTGCCTCCCAAATGCTGGGATTAAAGGAGTGCGCCACCACGCCCAGCCTTTTTTTTTAAATGTAAATAATTTTCTAGTTGTTTGTGTTTTTAAATCCAGAATCTTCTCTATACGCTGACCAGCCCATTGTACATCATTTACCTACAGTTTCTCTGCAATAATCTCTCAGTTGGACCACAGGCAATTTTTAAAATGCTTCTATGTATACTGTAGTACTTTTATTGATTTCTTTTATGCCTTGATTAAGTTAAGTGGCTTGTAAGAACCACAGGCTGTTAAGATGATATAGCCCAGGAGTAGCTGGAAGACACAAAAGAGAAATTAGTATAGGCATAAAAGTAATAGAAAAATACAGATCTGCAGCTGGGAGCGCAGCTCAGGAGTAAAACACTCGCTTAACAAACATGAGGCTCTGGGCGCCATCCCTAACACTATGAAGGGTAGGACACTAGAAAGGAAGGAAGGCAGTGGGGAGGAGGGAAGGAGGAAGGGAGGGAAGGCAGACTAGAAAATCCCTTAGGCATTTCTCCATAGGAAGAAAGAATGAAATTCTAAGGCTTTCTGGTACCCACACAAAGGGAGAAACCAGGTCCACTAACTTGACCAATAAAAACTAAAACTGCTCAAGATAAACACACCTATTCCAGTATCAAGACTGGAAGAAATATTTTGGGGGGGTTTCATACACAATAAAAGCAAAAACCCGGTGCTGGTGAGATGGCTCAGCAGGTAAGAGCACCCGACTGCTCTTCCAAAGGTGATGAGTTCAAATCCCAGCAACCACATGGTGGCTTACAACCACCCGTAATGGGATCTGATGCCCTCCTCTGGTGCGTCTGAAGTCAGCTACAGCATACTTACGAAGAATAATAATAAACGAATCCTTGGACCGGAGAGACCAACCGGAGGGAGCGGGGCCATCCGGAGTGAGAGGGGCGGCCGGAGCGAGTGGGGATGGCGCCGGGAGCGAGTGGGCCCGAAAGGGGACGGCCAGAGCGAACAGGGACGGCCGGAGCGTGGGCCAGAGCAAGCGGGGCCAAACAGGGATGGCTCGGAGCGAGCGGGGCCAACCGGAGCAAGCTGAGCCGGCAGGAGCGAGCTGAGTCGAGCGGAGCAAGCGGGGTTGACCTAAACAAGGAAAAAAAAAAAGCAAAAAGCCCCCGATTTTAAACCCATAGCAGCCCTGGTAGGGAATCCACAGGGCTGTGTCTCACAGCAGCGGAGTTCCCAGCCTTCCTTAGCCACTGATGATGATGCTACATCAATTATGCCAGAATGCCTATGTCTCTGCAGCTTAACACACTCCAGCTATAAGCTGTCATCAGGACAAGGAATATTCATTATTTTTAGAGTCATTAAGAGTATTTTAAAGTCAACTGTGGTGGCACACACCAGTAATATTAGTACTTGGGAGGTAGAGGCAAGATCAGGAAATTAAGGTTAGCTTCAGATATACAGTAAGTTTGAGGCCAGCCTGGATTACATAAGACCATGTGTCTCAAGAAAAACTGTGTATGTGTGTGTGTGTGTGTGTGTGTGTGTATGTGTGTAAAACTTATATAATAAATCACATACTGTATGATTCCATTTGTGACATATAGAAAATAGTCTTAATTTAGAACAGCATAGATTAATTTATCCATGCTGGTAACAGTGATTCAAAAAGAAGCCCAAGGGGTCTTATAAAATTAGTGTTTCTTCATCATGGTTGGTTACCCAGATACACTGTTTATCAAGCTATACACTTACAGAGCACCCCCTCTGTGTGTGTGTGTGTGTGTGTGTGTACACGCGTGTGTGTGTGCGCGCGCGCACGTGCGCGCCTACCGACCTGTCTCTGTTTGCCTATATATTACATCAAAAGGTTTTTTAAAAACTACGAGCTGGAGAATGGCTCAGTAGTGTATATATACCTCTTGCAAAGGACCTAGGTTGGATTTTTACAGCCCATCAGACAGCTTACAACTACCTGTAACTGCAGCTCCAGGAGGGTATGGCATCCATGAGCATACACACAAACACACATAGATAAAATAAGAAGAAAAAAATCTGGACCTGGTGGCATGCGTACATGCCTTTAACCCAGAACTTAGGAGGCAGAGGCAAGTGGATCTTTGTGAGTTCAAGGTCAGCCTGGTTGACACAGAGAGTTCCAGATCAGCCAAAGCTACAAAGTGAAACTGTCTCAGATAGATAGATAGATAGATAGATAGATAGATAGATAGATAGATAGATAGATAGGAAGGAAGGACAGGCAGACAGTCAGGTAAGCAGGCAGGCAAGGAGAATATTTTTGCTTTGTTTTTTCTAGACAGGGTTTCTCTATGTAGCTTTGGCTGTCCTGGAACTCACTCTGTACACCAGGCTTGCCTGGAAGACAACCTTTTTTTTTTTTTTTTTAAAGCTAGGAATTTAGGTATAATGGTACAAAGTCTTAGCTCAAACCCCAGCATGACCAAAATAATTAATTAACGTAATCATTTTTGTTTATCCAATGAATGCTTCCAACCTTTGAGGAACCTGAGCCATAGATGTAGCTGTCGGTAGAGTGCTCGTCTAACACACAGGAAGCCCTGGCTTACCCT
>CACVCL010022212.1:42500-46225 GCA_902729485.2 Mus minutoides | reverse complement strand
ATAGAACTGGTTGTAAAGTACATAAAGTTTATATATTTTTAAAGGGAATGGTTTAAAATTTTAATCTTTTATACTATAAGCTATATATTGTTTTTTCCAGATTGCTTTATGTTTGTTCTCTGCAAATACATACTTTTAAAATTTCTGTTTGTAAATATGCGTTATTTTTTGAAAGATTCTGCATTCAACAGTCTTTTTTCTTTAGATCACTCTTGCTAGGTATGGATCTCCTTACCCTTGGCCTCTGAACCACATTTTGGCCTATCAGAAGCAGTGGGAAGTGAAACGTAAAATGAAAGCTATTGGATGGGGGAACAAGACTCTGGACCAGGTCAGTACACATTGGTGTTTTAATAAGCTTCCATTCTTATGCATCAAAAGTGATATTACTTTACAAAAATAATTTCAATGTAATATTGTAACATCAACAGCAAAATACTCGCATTATTTCTCTCCTGTGATGTAGTTTTATTTTTTTTTTATGAAAGTTGCACACGTTTATTTGCCTGTAGAGTATAGACGACAAATTTTTCTGAAATCTGGCCACTTCAGAATTGCCTCTCTTCATTTTTCTGAAATCCAGCCACTTCAGAATTGCCTCTTTTCATTTTCCTAGATGTCTTAGTGATACTGTCCTCTGACGGGATCATATTGTGCCTGCTGTTCTATAACTTGATTTTTTTTCTCTCTAAACAGTATATTGTGGGATTCTTTTATATCAATAAATAGATCTGCAGCATCAGAGCTTAAAAAACCTTTATTAAGTTTATTAAGTACTTAATGTATCTTATGGGGGGGTGCTTAAGTTTACTAAGGTATCAAAAAATGTAAATTTTCAAGGTGGAGGTTGAGCATCTTTAAGTTAACTGGTGTTCTTTTTGCCAGAACTACCCCTGATTTCTAGCCAGCCGTCTTCCTGCTGTGTGCTCCAAAGGGGCTTAGCGAGTGGCTGGGTAGAGTGAGGTCCGTCTCCTGCAGCCTTCAGCTCGTCATTTTTATGGGTCTACCTTCTCCCTTTAAGTGTGAGCAAAATCATTGAATATGTGGACTCAGGAAAACATTGTTGAGAGAGTAAAATTTTGAGAGAAAAACTTTCTTGTTAAATAGTCATCCTTATCAGTAACTTAAATGGTTTTGTATTTAATGGTCTTTAATTCTTAAATTCCCACTGATATCAAAAGCATTATTTATATCATGTATGTGGTTTATAGTCTTAAAAAGTTAAGCAGAGCCTGTTTTTGTCATAAGCTATGATACAAATAGTCTTATATACTTTAATTGTTTTGCTAATTTTGCTATTTTTCATTTTGAATTACTGCTTGTGTAGGTCTTAGAAGATGTAGACCAGTGCTGTCAAGCCCTTTCCCAGAGACTGGGAACACAACCATACTTCTTCAATAAGCAGTAAGATGTTTTATTGTTGTGATATGTCTTTGCTTCATATAGAGGTTACAAAGGTCTTCTATCACAAAGATACTCTTTTTCAGGAAGTACTTCTAACTCCGCTCTTCTTGGTGTTGGCACTTGTTATATAGGAAAGGGCTCCAGACTTGTTTTCCTGTCATTGATGTTGGGAGTTTTCTGTCCAGATTCTATTCTCAAGCAGCAGGACACATCACAGAGAAAAAAAAAATATATAAAACACTTACTTTTGAATTTCATTTTTGTACTCATTAAATATTTATTCTCCCTTGGCTGTTAGACATAGTGCTGGCTCTGGGTAACTAGGAGTTCTAAAATTCAACCCTTGTCATTTAGCTTCTTAAGGTCAGTCTTATAAATCAATTCTATTATTGAAAAGATTTTGATAGAGATAGTTTAAGGTGCTATGAGAAGTATAAAATTAAATATTTTATATACAAAATAACAAGTTTGTATATAAAATAAAAATAAAAAACCTTTCAAGTAAAAAGCATGACTATGCTGCTAAGACAGCCTCAGTCTGTAATGAATGATGCTTGAGGGCCCAGAGAGTCATTCAGAACAAGCATAGAGTCTGTCAGATGCACAAGGACTGTTATCCTTTAAAAGCTATGAAAATATCCTTAAATATAGACATTAAAGAGTACAGGTAAAATATCTGTATGTATGTAAATTAAGTAATTAATGTTTTATTAACAAGATTAAAATAAATACTAATGTAGGCAAAGCTTTTCCTTCATTAAAAATTGTAATTTTAATATATTGAACGTAGTCAATTTTATGATACAGTATAAAATTCAGCTTAAATTAATGTTTTCATCTCAGTGACTTTCTTAAAAGACTATCTTTTTACTGGCTTATTACTGAAAAATAGATTCTTTAGGTTGATAGTTTTTCTTTTCGTGTGTTTTTATGTGTGGTGTGCATACATGTGAGAACACATGTGTTTGGGTGTGCATGCATGTATAGGCATGAGCCTGTGGGAGCCTGAGATTGATGTCAGAAACCTTGCTATTCTATTTTAGTCTTTGAGGCAGGCTCTGTAGAATCTCTTATAGTCAAGTCCAGAGCTTCTGGTAGGGCTCATCTCGCTGCTAGCTTGCTGGGATGTTCTCTCTCTGCCCTCTGAGGCTGCGATTACGGAGAACACCATATCCATCTGACATTTATGTGTGCGCTGGGGGTCATTCTCTTGTTTGTATAGGATGTGCTTTTACTCTTGAGCTATCTCCTACTCCTAGGATGATTTTCTTTTTAATTAAAAAAATATATATTTATTTTTATATGTGTGCATGTTTTGCCTGGTTTGTACCTGGTTCCTGCAGAGCTAGAAGAGAGCATAGGATCCCAGAATGCTGGAGTTCCAGGCAGTTACCAGCTGAGATGTGGGTGCTGGGAACCAAACCTCGGTCCTTTAGAAGGGCAACAAGTACTGTAAACTGCTGAGCCATCTCTCTAGCTCCAGTCATTTTTTAAAAAACTTATTTTATTTTAAATTCTGTGCATATGATTGGGTATGTGCATTTGAGTGCAAGTGCTTGTGGAGGCCAGAACCCTAGATACCAGGTGACTGAGCTGTGACATGGCTTCTAGGAGCCAGACACATCTTCACAAAAGCAGTTTGACCCCCTAGTTGATACTTTTTAAGGATTTTATTTGCCATGATTTCTATTCAAAATAAGCATTCGTCTTCTGTAGCTATGCCAAACATCTCTTATAGTAAAAATATATATGACAGCAATTTAGAAATGTTTTAATTATATAATTTTTAAACATATAATGATATATATATATATATATGCAACTCAGGTTGTATAAAATAATCTTATGGTAAAAATTGGGACTTGTTAATCTTTGAAGCAGGAAGCCTGTAGAATTTATTAAATCCTGGAAGCTACAACTTCTACAACTATGTTGTATTTTTATTGGTTAGTCTCCAACACAAAGAAATATACCCAAATGTCAGTAATATGTAGTTTTTTTTCTCTTGATCCTGAATTCATAGTAGTTTGAAAGTTGAGAGAGAGATACATATTTTATTGTTTGAAGTGTATTACTCTTGTTCATCAATGAGTTTTTGTGCACATGCTATTTTTTTGGAGAGGGTAGGAGAATAATTTTTAGTTAAAGTCATTGTCAAAGTGTTAGCAACTAGGATTTTTTGGCATGTGATTTAGAGGAAAGTAAAAGATATTTTCTTAATAGGTTATATTTAGACCTACAAAAGATTGAAATTTAAACAGTTACAAAAGCAAGACATGTATTTTATTATTGGTATATAAAAAGTAGGTATTTTAAAAATC
>CACVCL010022212.1:0-37500 GCA_902729485.2 Mus minutoides | reverse complement strand
GTATGCCTTGTTGTCATAGCTCCATGTCTCTCCATTTAGGCAGCTGTCACACACTCAATCAGAAAGGCAGACAGGTGTTATTAGTGGGAGCTCTGCCATGTTAGGACTCATCCATCTATGTAATGGCATTAAAATAAAAAAAAAAGTTAAAATAAAACTACTTGTCTGTCAAACATATCTTGGGCTACATTCAGCTGATTGACTCCCTTTCACAAACCCGTTGACTTGGGACTAAAACTATGATGTACCAGTGATTTAATTCCAACACCCAAGAGACAGAGGCAGACAGATCTCTGAGTGCAAGGCCACCTTTTTCTACACACTGTGTGTCAGGGCCTCCAGAGTTAGTCAGTCAGTGAAATCCCATCTCAAAAAGAAAAAAAAGTAAAGGCGTTTGCTGAGGAGGCGGAGCTTTCTCTGCAGTACCTCTTACCCTCTGCCTGACTAAGGACCACTGGCGCTAAAGTTGTGTCTAGTGCTAAACAATAGTAATAAAGTTGATGGCATCATGTGGCTTTAGTTATTGGCCATTGTGAACAGCTTTCCTTTTTACTAGTAGCAAATGTTAACTTTGCTGTGGCTTTGAGCAAAGCTACATTTGTACACAACTGCAGTGTTTCAGAAGTAACAGAACATGTGCAGCTCCCAAATGACCCGTTACAGTGTCTAATACTTGTGTAAGAATTCCATTTTCTCATTTATTATTTGGTCAGTCACCCATTTAATATATATTTAAATGTAGGCAGAAGCGCGTTGGTGGTTTTCCCTTCTCTAAAGGTACTTAGAACTGAGTGTTAGGAACAAACGAACCCAGCACTGGGACCTCACAGGCAAGTATTGCTGAGATGGGCTTAATGAAACCCCAGAGGATCAACTGGACTGTGGGCAAACGCCTCATTTCCTGTGGATGTCCTCCTCACAAGTGGAGCAGAGCTTCCTCGGGCCTCACAGTTATCACCCACTTGTTCTCTAGGTCTCAAGTTGGGTTTTTCTTTTTTTTTCCCTTGCATTAGTCAGGTTGAAGGATTCATGGTATTAATCACAAGTGAAGTTGTTATTTATCACCTGCTGGGTGAGAAATAATAATTTTGGCAGGAGTGGGGCAGCAGGCCAGAGGTACCAAATTAAGTAAAACATCTAAACACTAGCAAGGATCATTTCTCTGATTAATGAATTGTTACAAAGAAAAAGCGCTACTCATTATCTGGTCTCACCAATACAGAATGGGGCATGTAAGAGGAAACAGGACCAGCTTGCTCAGGCCAGCTTTTGTTTGTTTCATTATTTTTCCTTCTATAGGACTGTGCTGCAGTCACACCAGCTTTGGGTTTTCTTTGTTACCAAAATACAGAAATGGAAAAATAACTTGTTTAAATATTACATTAAAAATATTAAAATGATTATTGAAACAATGATTTTTTTTTTTTGAGACAATGTCTTATAGTGTGTCCTTGACTGGCCTAGACTAGCTTGGCCTTGAACTCCAAGAATCCACTTGGTCTTTACTGGGATTAAAGGTGTGCTCCATCACAAATGGCCTAAAATGATGACTTTTTTGGGGGTACCTTTTGAGATATTAAAATGATTTTTGAAAATAGATAGGTGAATCACCTTTAAAACGTTTAGTGACTTCAGCTGCATAGAAGTCACCCCACCCCTGTTACTGGGGATTGAGCAAAGGGCTTTTTACATGGAGGGCAAGTTCCCTCCCACTCAGCTTTTCTTCAGCTTTCTTTTTAGTTTTTAGTTTGCGATGCTCGAACTAAGTTTTGCAAGATGGCCTTGAACTCACTGTGGAGCCTCGAATCTTACACAGCTGGAATTACAAACATGTGCCAAGCCCCAGCTAAAATGTTATCTAAAAATGCTAACATGTATACTATTTCTGTTAACTATTCCTGCTGAGTACACCATTGGTGAAGAAGGGCTTACTTTTTGGTTGTTTTGTTTTGTTTTTTGACAATTTCAAAATAGGAAAGTTTGTTGTACTCTGATTCCTCAAGAAATATTTACATTTTATAGTGATATTAAGAACTTTTCTATTCAAGATAGGAATAACAAGGAGTGGTCTTATCCTGCCTTAAGTAACTAAAGAAACAAGATGGAATAGCTGAAGTAAAGGTTTCAAGACACTGAGTTAAGATTCAGCACAGTGATCCTTCCCTTGAAGGAGACAGTGAGCCCTCAGCTTCTGCTTAACGAGTATTTCTAGGCTACCCAGAGAAGATAAGAACCCAAGTAGAAGCCAACAGTCTCCCTGAGTTGAGAATTTATAAAGCAGAGGGAAGACACCTGCATAGAGCACTCTGGAGGTTTGTTTGTTTGTTTGTTTGTTTGTTTCATCTTCTACCAAGTGTTGCCTGTACCATGCATATGGAGAAACAACCTGGGATCCAGCAAAGAACTCTGGGAAAAACTCAGCAGAACAGTCTTGCTCTCACAAAAGGCTGCACATGATCTGAGTTCCTGCTAGTGAGAGTAGAAAGGCTACCAACACACAGAGCATCATATAGATGTTTCATAAAGGATATTGCTTACCTTACTGTTCCATGTAGAGAGCGGAGGAAGTGCTGAGTTATTATGTATCTTTGAACATATCAAGTACCCTAGTGCCTCAGACCCATGGTGGTGGCAAAGTCTTCCCAAGGTCAGGTTAAGAAGAATGGCAGAGCTGCCTCCTGGTTCAAGGACAGACGTTAACCAACGATTAACCATTAGCTGAAACCAGTTTGTCCAGAAACTATCAGCTACAGCTTCCTCTTCCCAGACAACTGCAACCTGAGACTGTTCCCTACAGTTCTACTAAATTAGGTTTCTGGCGTGTCTCATTCAGAACACAAGGTCTACCCTATCCTGTCTTTTCTCTATATATGCCTATTGTTTCTACATTCCCCGGCATTCTAGGTTAGTCTCTAAGCTGTGCAGGTCATGGTAGTTGGGGCCTAATTAGGTGTTGACTAATGGCTGAATAGACCAGTAAACAAAACTGGGGGCAGGGTAGGGGATGGATTCCAAGTTAACATTTTAAGACAAAGAATTAGTTAAGGAACACAATAATCTCTAGAACCCAATAATATAAAATTCTGTATCTGGAATCCAATGAGGAAAAATAAAAGGCAAAATGTACAAGGAAACAGGAGAAACATCAGTTGGTAGGCCTAGGCCTAGAAATGGCACATGTAAAGAGTTAGACATGGGCATGCAGTGATCATACATGTTTGGGAAGGTAAATGGAGTATTGTTAAATAACTTCAAGATGCAGGACTTTGAACGTGTGCTAAGGATTGAATACAAAGAAGTCAGGATTATATAGTTTGCTTTTCAGAAAGTGTATTTTAATAAGTATTGAAGGTCTTGAAAAATTGTATTTTCAAACAAGAGGAGAAAATATTCCTGAATGACAGATTCAATTGCTAAACTTTATTGTTGCACTAGAAATTACCTTGTGATTTTTATATCATGTATATCTGTGTGTATATATAGTTACATATGAGAATAAACTGTTTCCTTTTTTTATTTGTTATTTTGTTAAAGCTTTATAATGCATATAATTACTGTAGGTTAATAACATTTGTTTCCTGTGGTCTTTAATAGTAGTTAAAGAACACTATTTCCATGCACACCAAATCAGAATACAATGTATCAAATGAGACCTTTACTTCTGAAATAGTCTATGAAAAAGAGTGGCTTAATTTTGTGCTCCTTTGACAATGATTAATATGGAAGATTATATATAGTACTAAAAGTAACTAACTTAAAAAAAACAAAACATATCCAGGACAGCCAGGGATACACAGAGAAACCCTGTCTCGAACCCCCCCTCCGAAAAAAAAAAAAACAACATATCAAGTCAAAAGCATCTTTAATAAAAGGATCATCAAGGGTTCTGTATTTGGTCTCCTGTTATAGTGCCAGGATTGAAACCACAAATATGAAAACTGTTGACTAACAAAACTCAGCTAGTGCTTCTAAAAACTGAAAAATTGAACTGCCATATGACCCATTTATACTTCTCCAGGGTATATTCCTGAAGGAATCCAAGTCAGGATATAAATAAAGATACTGCAAAGCTGTGATAAAAAGTGGCAGCAAATGTCACGGATAGCTAAAGCAATGTGGTTGACAAACTATCTGAAACGGCCATAGCCATGGAAGATGAATTTAGAAGTAAATTTGAACTAGATTACAAAGGGTTTTGAGGGTTTTAAGTAATTTATACATTTAGGCAGCACGTGTTTATTTTAGATAAACCTGTGCATGGAAATTGCACTGGACTTGGAATCAGAGGATTTGAGTCAGACTCCTGGCTCTAGTTGGTAGCAGCATACACGCATACACGTATAGGACAGCTCAGTCCCTCTCTGAGTCTGAGCCTTCTCCTTTACAGAGTAGAAATCTTAATACTGATTCCATCTGCCTCACTATCTTGGTGTAAAGAGCAAATGGAGATTGTGGAGGATGAAGTGCTCCAGAAACTCAAGTGTTATTTTTATTGGAGAAAAGAATATGATGACTTGATTGGCCATTAAGCAAGTAGTGTACAGTATGCCACCTGTAACCCAGAGACAGACAGACAGAGAGGTCATTTATTAAGCTTATATAGCAAGTGACTGAATCAGGAAGATATAAAGAAAAAAAGAACACAGAGGGGCCAGTTCTGAGAAAGATTTGGAAGGAAAGGCTAACAACAGAGATGAAAAGTCATTGGATGCGATGTAAAGATGGGATCCAGAGTGTTAGAGAAACGAAGGATGTTTTTGAGAGATTAGGAGATCTGTTTTGGGTGTGACAGTTGGATATGCAACAGGAAGTCTCCAGGAGAGTTGTAATCAGCACTGATCTGTCATAGTCCAATAAAGCTGCCCAGGAATCTCCTGCAGTGTAACAGATATTCAGTACCATGTACTTGGTACTTTAAGGGTGTAAGAGAACAAAGGGCCTGGAAATGGGGGAGCCTTGACAATGCTCATTTTCTAACATGTAAATTGAGCATGTCAGAGTAGGCTCCGAGGGGCTTGCTGGCCACATCATACAAACTCTCTAAATCTCATTTCACAAAACCCACCACACTCATTTTCCTTCTAATTTTATTGTTAACATATGTATGCCCTGTTTTTTTCCATTTTGTCATTGATTGAAAGAGTAACGGGTAATCACAAGTGGCAAATATGGATGGGAATTGTGTTAACTGCCTTTAAAAAATAAAATTGCTGTTAATTAAACTCAGTGCTTCCATGTGTGCCAGACAGACATTTTACCGTCTAGCTCTGGGCCCGCCCGTCGCCTGTTATTTTCAATTGTGTGTGTTTAATTTCTGGAAATGGTGTTGAAACACCACCAAGACACCTTTGATGGCTCTGGAGCCCAAAGCAAACCTGGTCTGATGTGTGGTGTTTGCTTTTTAGAATACTTAAGGTGTTTTTTGTTGTTGTTGTTTGTTTGTTTGTTTGTTTGTTTGTTTTTTCTTTTTAATTTTTTTTCTTTTTTGGAGTTTTGTACAAAAATGCAGTGTTTATTCTTATCTCCTACCTTCTCTTGTTTTCTATCCTTGTTATCTCCACCTTCTCCCTATAGATTCCCCCCTCCCTTTTGTTTTTTTTTTACATTTGTGCCTTTTGTTTTGTTTCGTTTTATGACCCTCTGATTTTAAACAGGAAGCTCTGTGTGACTGAAACTATCCTTTGGAGCCTGGTGGGCTCACTGTTATACAATGAAAGCCTCTCCCCATGCACGCACATTGGCTATTGACAGGCCTAGACTTGAGCAGGCAGCTGAAGCTGCTGGGGCATGCTTACCTGCCATGGCTGTATTGGGCTCTGAAGATAGCATTTCTCTTCCCTCTCTGCTCTTACAGTCTTTCTGCTCTCTTCCCCAGTGTCCCCCCAGCAGTCCCGCAGAGGGAGCAGTAGGGATGTCTTGTTGAGGATTGGGCACTACGCCATCATTTATTCTAAGCATGTTGAGCATCCATAAAGCACCTACATTTGCCACCTTTCACTGTCTGCAGCCAGAGCTGGAGATGCCAGTTTTGGTTTAGAACTTACTTTTGAATTAAAATTAGAGACTCGGACCAATCTTCAAAAATCTATATTTGGGAACTATTTTAAAGTCTGAATATGTTCAGTGGCAGAGGATGAGAATTAAATACCACACATCTTCATCTAGGGAGTTTGTGTCCATGTGAATTTCATAGTAAAACAAATCCATCTGCTTCCGATTCATTTATACTCCACACCCAGGATAATGATTCTGTGGACGTTATTTGGCGTCCAAACAGATTCCGTTGGGACTGTCTTCGAAATTCTTAGTTATTCCTCTATCGTTTCCTCTCCCACCCAGATAAAGATAGAGAATAGGAAGGTAGGAGGAAAATGCCCTGTTCTATTCAGATACAATGTCTGGATTTAAAAGGAAAAGAAAATGTTCCTTAAATGCACAAGTAAAACTTGCAATCTCAAAAGTTGGAACAAGTTAAATATTTAGAAATATTTATTTTGTGTACATGTGTGTCTGGGGTGCACGATTGTGTGCAGATGTGACACATGTACGTAAGAAAACTCTGTTGACATGCTCCTGAAGCTACAGTGATCTACAGAGGTGCTGGCTTGTCATGGTACTTTGTAGGAAGGAACCCAGGTCTATAGCAATAGCAAATCCTCAAAATGAATTGCATCTGCTAGTTGCAGCAGTAACCTGCTCTGTTTACAACCGGGGATAACAAATGGGCCCTGTACATTCTTTTCCAAAAGAACAAAATACAGGTCGTTTCTAAGGCATTTGGCACAGCAGTCAAGCAGGGCCAACAAGCTTCCCCCTTTATCAAAATATATTCATTCCTGTGTTCAGATTGCTGCTTTTGAGTCCTAAATCTCTACCCACACTAATTTCTGTGGGTCAGACTTTGACCCTGATTGGAAGGAAATCGGGAGTCAGATATTCACAGCGGAGCGCTTCCACCTTCCCGTGTGTCAGAAGCCATATTGCTGCAAATGCCTCACACACCTAGGAGTGCGGCTTGTGGAACTGATGAGGTGAGAGCGTTGCACAGCGGCGCGGGCCTGGTAATCACAGGACTGAGGCAACACATACATCATCTGCCACACAGGTTGGCATTTCAAGTAAAAAACCTTCACACTGTGTAAGGTGTTGGACAAATGATGGCCATATGCATGTTTGTCTGGGTGCAGATGGCTCGGTGTTCTCAGAGAGGAGAAAGCTGAGCTTGGCTCTTTTTTTGCAGACAGTTTAATATTGGTGACACAGTTTATGTCCTCTGCAAAAACAATAATGGAACGGAAGGTGACATAAATTATTTGCAAATCGTTTGACATATGCAGGGCACTGTCCTCGCAATAATCACCATCAGTCTGTCAGTTTAAGATATGAACCATGCCACAGACATTTTATATCACTGTGTTAAAGCTTTCACATGCTGTAATTTTACAGATTTGTTCTGTGGGGATCCACGGCAACACAAATCATATTGGATTGTGTTTAGTCATGTACTGTATCATGCACATTTCTTAGATAAAAACAGAAGCACACATTCCATAGGATGGGGGTTTGGAGGTAGTCTCTTCCATTTCCAATCTTTGTAAGTTGGTGCCTGGATAAAATTCCCCATCAATATGATCACTCAACTTGAGTTCATTTCTCAAGGTAAGTGAGGTCATTTATGGGAGTGTTAGCTTTCTAACTATCAAGCTATACGGACTAGACAGAATTAAAAATGGTTCATCACAAGGATATTTCTTAACTATGTTTTCTAATAAATTCACAAGTTAGCACACAAGTGCCCAATGATACGTCATAACCTCCTATTAATTTTGTATATGGCATTATTGCATATATTTTCAGCCCAAGAATATAACTGCTAGCAGTCTGTGCTGTCCTTGCTTCTGTTGTGTGACTTAATGCCATGTGTCATGTTTTACTTATTGAGCACTGGATGCCAATCGGTGTTGAGTACTGCGTTTTACAGTGTAACCATATGGAGCAAATGTTTGAAATGTGTCTGAGTCATTCATTGCTGCATCGCACATATTTGGTGCAATTGATAAATGACCTTTAGAGAGAGTTCTGCAATTTTTACCAGAGTTTATAAGAAAACTATAAATTCTACAACATGGCACTCAGAATTCAAGTACGAAATTTTCAAGAGAAATATGATTTGTTTTATTTGGCAAGGTTACTTCCACTCTGTTATATCAACAAAGCTGCATCTGCCGTCTCTCATTACATGGCTCCTTAAAAAAGATTTATTGCATTTCCATCTTTGAAATAATATTTATTTCCATGGCAGGTAGCCACGATCGGTATGCTCTCATAATTATCACTATCCTGATAAGTGCACCAAGACTGCATATACAGACAAATTGTTTTAACCTGTCTTAAATGGTGCACTTAAACGGTACACCAGGGGACTTGACATTAAGTTTAGATGATTTCAGAAAATCTCTATAGTAGCATTAAATCGGAATATACTTGGCACTTAGGGGAAAAAAATTAAACGAAAAATTTAAGCTTGATGAGGATGCCAATAGAATCAAACGTTATATTTAAAGGACTAAATGTGAAGACAGAATTGTTTTTATTGTCTTCCAACAAACTTAACTAACCCATTATCTTGTGAGTTGCTGCCAGTTTGCTTAACGGAGCGCTGTACTCCTGTGTTTATCCTTCTGTGGAGCCTGTCCAGCCGGACGTCCGGACTCCTGGTCGCCCGGTGCATACCTTCAACTCTCCATGCTAATTATTTATTTATTTAATATATTGTAGTGCATACCTCCAACTCTCCATGCTATCTATCTATCTATCTATCTATCTATCTATCTATCTATCTAATATATAGAATAGCAAACACCTTTATTACAGGAGCTGTGAAGGATGGCTTATTTGCCTTAATGGGCTTTGATCTTCTGCAGACAGAACTCCAGCTCCTTGCCTTTGAGCACATAACAGTCTCCTCTGCCACACTGGCCTGGTCTTGAAGCAATACAGGCGAAAGCTTACCCTGCTGGAACTCCTCCTCCAGAAGACTGCTGATTTTGTCATTCGTTTGTTTGTTTGTTTGTTTGTTTGTTTGGGTTTTTTTTCGAGACAGGGTTTCTCTGTATAGCCCTGGCTGTCCTGGAACTCACTCTGTAGACCAGGCTGGACTCGAACTCAGAAATCTGCCTGCCTCTGCTTCCCGAGTGCTGGGATTAAAGGCATGAGCCACTACTGCCCGCTTCTTTTTCCTTTAGTCGTATATCTTTTGAATTGTCTTTGGTCGTTCGTTTGTTTGTTTGTTTGTTTAAAATCCCTTCCTCCTCAGGAGTCAGCTTGGCCCCTTTCTTGCAGTCCAGGGGCAGTGCATAGTAGGACTCGTACCATTGCCAGTATGGTGTGCTGTCCATAAGCACTAGGGTCTTGGTGTGGACAAGCTCATTATTGGATGCACTATAGACACAGCATCGATCCTTGTTTTGCAAGTACAACACTCAGAGCCTCAGGAAAAGTTCCCCACATCCCATCTCAGGGCACGGTGCTCCTTATTGCCTCCTCGAACTCGGGTATGCAACGAGGGCCAGTCTTAAGTGTTGGCAGCAGGCTGTCCCAGCTCGTACTTCCACTTTTTGTGGTACGGTTTTCTCTTACCTCCAGTTTTTTTTTTTTTTTTTTTTTGAGCTGGGTTCCAGACAGGGTTTTCGCTGTATAGACCAGGCTGGCCTTGAACTCAGAAATCCGCCTGCCTCTGCCTCCCGAGTGCTGGGATTAAAGGCGTGCGCCACCACGCCCGGCTTCTTACCTCCTGGCTTCTTACCTCCAGTCTTGGCTGTGCTTGTGCCAGTTGTCCCGAGAGATGCCCATCGCTTGGCGTTGACTGGAAAGAGCAAGCGGGAAGCTTAACCGTCTGGTTTCTAAAACGCAGCCCCACCTTCTTTCCTCCTGCCCCAACTCGGTGATCTTACCACCCACCCCGTGCTCCTTTCTCTCCTGGAGCTTTTATGCTAATTTCTGTGGTGAAACGCGTCTATGATGTAGTCAATTCTTTCATTTTCATTAGTCTGTCAGGTCTTTGAGACCACAGTGGCTACAAGAGGCTCAGTAAATATTGGTTGAATTGGAACATTTCTCACTACTTGTTCTTCATCGCAGTATTGTCGGGGTACTGTCGGTGCCATGATCCACGTCATCCCTCTGCTAGTGCTCACCAAGGAGTCTTTTCAGCTTCTGCCCCTGCTTTAGTAGAGTGCACGCTTCCTCAGCCCAGTGTACAGCTTTGCTCTCTCTGCTCCGGGGACTCCTTGTCCTCTCACTTGTTCTGACTTACTCTCACCAGCAGGGGTTTACACACGTTCTTGTTTTCAGCTAATGTTTTTAGGTGTTTTCTTTTAATTTTAGTTGTGATTTGTTTGTTTGTTTGTTTGTTTGTTTGTTTGACACAAGATCTCTTCATGTAGCCGTGACTGACCTGGAACTTGGTATGTAGTCCAGGCTAGCGTCAGACTCACAAAAATCTGTTTGCTTTTGCCTCCCAAGTGCAGTGGACCACTATACTCTACTGTTAGTTGTGATTCTCCTTTTCTTTTCTTTTCTTTTCTTTTCTTTTCTTTTCTTTTCTTTTCTTTTCTTTTCTTTTCTTTCCTTTCCTTTCCTTTCCTTTTCTTTTCTTTTCTTTTGCTTTGAAGCAGGGTTTCTCTGTGTAGCCATGGCTGACCTAGAACTTGCTCTGTAGACTTAGGTTGACCTTGAATTTATAGAAAGCCACCTACCTCTGCCCCCCAAGTGCTGGGATTAAAGGCATGCACTACCACCCCCTTGGTGCTATATTGCTAGGGGTAGTGAGAGCATGAAGAAAGAACAGACAGACAGGTGCACATATAAAAAAGCTGGGGTCAGGTGGGTTGTGTGCACTCTGAGGAGTTGAAGTCAACTATAGGCCAACCTGGAACCTCAGCACGTTTGTTCCGTACAGCACCAGGGGAGGGGGCAGCCAGTCTGGGTAGAAGATGTCTGTTTCCAGGGAGAGAAAGCTGCAATTGCTCATCTTTGCACACACTGGTCTAGTATTCAAAACCCTGGAATGTGGTTACACATAGTCTGAATTCACACGCAGAGCAGAAGGAGGCTTTCCCATGCTGGGCCTAACCTGTATTGTGAAGGCTTTGCCATTTCCACAGGTCTGAAGGATTCATTGGTCCTTGATATGCTGTGCTCCCCACGTCAACAAAACACGTTTGCTCAGGATGTCATCTGCCCTTTACACGGTCCCGCCCAGTTCCTCAGCTCTCCACAGGGTGACAAACTTGTTCCTGGTTTAGATGCTCATTACTGCTGAGTTTTACCACTGTTTCTAGGTACAGAACCGTGGTTACACGGATAGGCAGACAGACAGACAGATAGACGGACACAAGCATATGCAGAGAAGTATAGCTTATGTCCATGTCCTGAATATAACCCTCAGTGTCTGTCTCTCTCCTCTGTATTCTGCAATAGAAAAAATAGTTCTTCTACGAAAAGTTGTATGTGCTTCTACAGATCTATCTCTATATTCTTTCCAAACCAGGTTTTCTTACATTGCCCAGGCTGTCCTTGAACTTGTGGGTTCAGGTTACCTTCCTGTATCAGCTGACTATCCAGAGCTACCACTTTGTATGCCTCTGTGCTTGGTTCTGGTTTTTTGTTTGTTTGTTTTTATGTTTCTTTTTCTTTCTTTTTTTGGTGGGGATTTAACTCAGGGTCTTATCCACATTAGGTAAGAACCCGACCCCGACCCACATCCATGACCCTCTCCTTACAGGCATACTTTTGCTAATACGCTCTTGGAATAGATCTCTAGATGTGAGATCTACAAGTTAGATGATGTGACATTTTGCCAGCAAATTTCCTAATAGTCTAATTTTGTGTGACTATTACCAGTGTGCTTGTTTCCCCACAGCCTCAAGAACAAAATATGTTTTCTATCTCGGTCTTCTACCTCAGTCTTAAACTTTTTTCCACTCAAGACTCCTTTTGCTCAAGAAATTTACATGGCCAAAGGTAGTCAGGCATATAAAGTAGGTACAACAAGCACATCAAGCACTTATTGTAATAAGTCATAAGGAAAAATCATTTCAAGTAATATATAATTTATTAATGATGAAGGTAAATTTACGCACTAATGAGATTATCTGCTTGCTTGCTCTCTTGAATTCTTGCCTGGATATTTGCTACAGCATAGTGTAGAGCATCTTCAATGTTTTTCAGAGTCGAGTGCTAGTTTGATTTGATAATCAATGTCAAGAACTCTACTTTTTTTTTTTTTTTTTCGAGACAGGGTTTCTCTGTGTAGCCCTGGCTGTCCTGGAACTCACGCTGTAGACCAGGCTGGCCTCGAACTCAGAAATCCGCCTGCCTCTGCCTCCCAAGTGCTGGGATTAAAGGCATGCGCCACCACCGCCCTGCTAAGAACTCTACTTTTTAAGGAACTAATTCATAGTACAATATGGTAGAAGTATGGTTTGGGCCATTTCAGAAGCCGTGGGAAATTCAGCCCCAATCCCAAGCCAATGCTGTCTTTTTTTTTTTTTTCACTGAAACTTGTCAGCAACTATAACAGCATTTTTTAAAACTAAGCTTTCTAACACAATAAGACCCCCAAATAGTTTGACTTGTCACAGTGGGAAGATATTAAAAGGCCTCTCCATAGTTAAATAGAATGATTTTGTAAGAAGATGAAACTTTATATGCAGTCAGAACACTGAGATCCTCAATGTGCTGTAGCCTTGAATGCGAGCTTACAGGTCACGTACAGTAGAGTCCCCAGGCTGTGCGTTCACAAAGGCTGCAGAGACGACTCATGGGGTGGTCCGGCGTTGCCCACACGCCCTGGCCTCCCGCTGCTTTGGAGTTTGTATTCATCCTTTGGCTATTGCACCTTCAGAAACCCTTTACTGTCCCCACAAATTTTTGAGATGATCACATTCAGCTATGTGACCTATGTGGGGGCTTTAGAAGCCTAGTGCTACAGGTTGATTTATATTTCTCTCACAGATAAGAAATAGTTCCTCAGTTTAGTTTTAGAAATAAACTTCATTGTCATATATTGTACACTTAACGATCTTTGGGGTTTATAGAAATATATACTGTGTGACTGTCATCCAAATCAACACATACAGCATTTCCCCCGTCCCACTGTGCCTTTATGAAACACATGGAATTAGTGGATGAGCCCGTGAAAGATGCCCAGTGTCACTGCCTATGTGAAGACGCAAGGAAAGCCACAGTGAAACATGGCTACTCACACGTGGATGATGGCAATGCCACATGTGTTGATCTGGGCGACTTGAATCTCACAGCTCCTTGGATGCTCTCAGTGTTGTCTAACTGGAAAAAAAGTTGTTTTCTCTATTTCTTACATTGTCTAAGTAAGGTGGGAAGACGAGTCTGGTGGTTGTCTGAAGTAAGAAGTTCCTCTCTTGCTGCACTTGCAAGTGTTACTTCCTTTAGTATGAGTTTGGATGTTTTTCCAAATGGTTAAGGACAGCTAGTCTTTCTCTTGTTAGCTTGTTTTCTATAATCTTATTGGACACGTCCCATTCTCTCTCTCTCTCTCTCTCTCTCTCTCTCTCTCCATTTTTCTATATGTGCATGTATAAACACATACTACATGTACATATAATTTATAAATACATGCATCTGTATGTATATAAAAACAAAGCTATGAAACAAGTTACTGGTTTCCTAATGGCTTTATTTTAAGACAACATTGTTTGCCACAGAGAAGCTAGTTCACGTATGTGTAATATAAAAACTTACTAATTAAGGCCACCCAGAGAGTGGAGGAAGGCATCGATTTCTATCTAGTTCTTGTGTAGTTTCATTTAAAAAACATAAAGTTCTTTACCTGGCACGCATTCTGGTATGTGGAGATGACGAACGCACTCAGTTTTGCCTTTCTGACATATAACTTGCCAGGTAACCCAATGCTTTTTATTAAAAAGTCAATTTTCCCTAACTGATTCAAATATTTATTAAATCCTAAATTCGAAATATTTACTAAATACAAAGTTTCTTCCATGCAATTGCGTCTAACTCAGACTTTCTTAATAGTTTTATGGTTCTGCTCATTAGTGTACTGACACAATGCTGTTTGCTGTTTGAGATTTGTTAGTTAGCTCTTTGCTCTTTGCTTTCCTGGCTATTATTGATTTGTTGTCTCAAATTAACTTCCGAACCTACTTGTTTAACTGAAGGTAGAAGTGGAGAATGAGTGGAAGGCACTTGCTATTTGATAGCTAGGGATCTCTAGAAAGAAAAAAAAAAACCCTCCCATTTGAGGGGCATTTTGAAGGTTAATTTTTCTGAAGCAGGTGTTACACGGAGGGGTGACTGGAATAAAGGTCATTTGGGAAGCTGTAACCTGACTGAGCCATTAACCTTGGTGCTTCACCTAACAAGCGAGAAAAACCCGGAGAACAGAAATCTGAACACAGCAACTAAAGAAGTAATGATGTATCTTATTGGTTTTGTACTAGCCTATCTTATGTATCTTATTGGTTTTGTACTAGCCTATCTTATGTATCTTATTGGTTTTGTACTAGCCTAACTTATGTATCTTATTGGTTTTGTACTAGCCTATCTTATGTATCTTATTGGTTTTGTACTAGCCTAACTTATGTATCTTATTGGTTTTGTACTAGCCTAACTTTGTGTGTCCCCTTGTAGCTGCTAAAGAAGTCGGCTTGTCCTGATTTTGGCATTTCCCATCACCTAAAAGGACAGGATTGTCTGCTGCCCTTCATATCATTTGGTCCAGTCTTATATGTGTGCTCTGAATGCCTAGCCATTGGCAGTGATGGCCTGCTGTAAGCCATCTGCTCTTGGCTTTGTTGGGAGAAAATGCTGGGAAAATCACTGTGTTAGTGAAGTCTGAGCCTTTTGAATGCATCAGGTCTGGATTTAAATTATAGCACTATCCTCATTTTGTAACCATGGAAGTTGCTTTCCTCTGTTGTAGTGAGCACCGTCTTGCTTACCTCATAGATGTTGGGATGTTTAACTATTATGTACTTGTGTCTTCTTTATCTACTTTGTCTCTTGTTAAGGCATTGGCATTATCCTTCTCTGTAGAAAACCAACAGTATATCCAGGAACGGCGAGTGTGATCTAGTCTTTCTCATAATGAGTTTCTCATAACTCTATTTGTGAAGTAACTTACATTGAATTTATGTCTTTCTATCTAGAGTTGGGATGTTACACAGAAAGGAATGTGTTTATTTCTTTGAAAGAGTAGTATTAGAAACAAAACTGGTGAAGAGAGAAACTGGGACCCTTGCTTCTTCTGTGGGAAAGTCATCTGGAAAAGTTGGATGGATCCTGAAATATCTGTGGTTTCCAGAAGATGCACTGTGTTCCTTCCTGGGTACAGAGAAAACTCAACCAGGTGGAGACCTTAGATCTAGCTGAAGTCTCTAGCTTTGTCAGGGACTGATCTTAGTTTTCTGAGATTCAAATGATATAAACCCCTTAATGTATAAATCTGATATGATAAAACACAGCTAAAATGTTAAGATGTTTTCTTATACAACATGTGCATCTTTGCCAAGGAGATCCTGTTGGCTCATTGGCACTGCTGTGGTCAGCATTGCCAAGGCCTTGAGGAAACTGGCTCAGGTGAAGGCCTCTTGCTTTTGGAAAAACCCAGGGGTCTAATGTCTAAATTAAAGGATTTAAGTTTCAGGTTTTCTTCCAAGTAGTCTCTGAGGGCCTGATGATAAAAAGCACTAGTAGGAGTCTGTGAATAATAATAATAACATACAATCTCATGATACACAAAAATGTAAAATATATAAATAGATAATTTCCTCAAAGATATCCCATGCATTTGGAAATAAAGTATGTGAATGTGATCTTGACTTACATTGGACTTGCACTATAAACTAACTCTGTAATGTAAATAAATGCTTAGTCAGAAATGTTCCATGACCTGTCTATGAAAATATGTATACTCTACATTAGGCCAAATTATCAGTAGTTTTATTGTTACCTTCAAAAAATAAAATGAGTTCTGGTCAGTGTACTAGTCAGGGTCTTTCTGAGATATACCCTCTTGTGAGGAGTGAGACCCTAAAACACATTTATGCCAACATATCAAACCCCTCATGACAAATGAGACCACCCCAAAACTGCGGCTTCTCAGTCTAAGGGTCTCAACGGCAATTGTTTTTTCCCTTTGTTGAACAAACAGATGTGTGGATTTAATTCCTGTCAGTGCAGTCCCATTAGAAACGCACATAAAATCCCACAGAGGTTTTGCCCTCCGTGAACGGAGGGGAATCTAACAGAGCTAAATGCATAACCACAAGTGTAGGGCCTACTACAGCAGACCCACTGAAGCTTCCCCTCTGGTTGGGATCAGCTGCTGCTTTAAGCTCTCACTGTCTTCAGGTGACAGCGAGCAGATAAATTAGCTCAAGTTCAGCTCCTTATCTATGAAGTCAAGCAGAGACAGCGGGCGAAGAGCTAACCACATTGCTGCATTATGAGATGTCCAGTTCGATCTGAATTTCAGATAAAGAAGGAATATATATTTAATATAAGCATGGCCCACGCATAACACAGAATGTAGTAACTCAAAATTATATAACCATTTACACAAAATTAAATTTAACTGATATTCTTTATATTTCTCTTTATAATTGTTTTCTTATTGAAAGAAATTTGTTTTGAAAAAATGAAGTCTTTGAGAATTTCATAGAATGTATTTTGACTGTATTCCTCTCAATTTTTCCTAACTCTCAAAGTAAAATAGAAATTTTATTATAAATGGAAATTTTTATGTGTGTTTAGTAAAAGTGACATCATGTTATATAAAGTAATTAGCATATTCCTTAACCTAAATATTTTTAAGTAAAATAAGCTTTTAAAGAAAATTAAGCTTATAAAATTTTGAGCTATAGCCAGGCAGTGGTAGCCCCCAATTTTAATTCCAGCACCGGGGAGGTAGAGACAAGCAGATTTCTTTGAGTTAGAGGTCTACACAGTGAGTTTCAGGACAGCCAGGACTACACAGAGAAACCCTGTCTGGAAAAATACCAATCAACCAACCAAACCCAAAGTTGACGTACACATTATTAAAAACTGGAGCAATCCATTGTTGTAAGGCAGAGCTCTAGAAACATCATACCTGTTAGTCTGAAAATGTTCCTGTGTTCTTTGCTAAATTTGGCAGTCCTGGTTGGAAGGTCTTTGAAGGATGACTTTTTTTTTTTTAAAGATTTATTTATTTATTTATTTATTTTCCCCTTGTTCTGGTCAACCCCACTCGCTCTGCTCGACCCCGCTTGCTCAAGACAGCCCTGCTCGCTCCGGTCGGTCTCTCCAGTCCAAGGAGACGTTTTTTTTTTCTATTATTATTCTTCATAAGTACACTGTAGCTGACTTCAGATGCACCAGAGGAGGGCGTCAGATTTCATTACGGGTGGTTGTAAGCCACCATGTGGTTGCTGGGATTTGAACTCATCATCTTCGGAAGAGCAGTCGGGTGCTCTTACCCGCTGAGCCATCTCACCAGCCCCGAAGGATGACTTTTTAACATTGCTCATATTTAATTATCGGTGAGGTGCAGCACGAAAATGTGTCTCAGGTAAGTCCAAACCTGTATATCCACTTTGTCTTTTTGTAGACACTGGTCTGTACATTAGAATTTTTGGCGGGGCTTACTTACCTGTGCAGCTTAAGATCTCTAGGACAATTAAATACGATGAATTGTTCTGAGACTGAATATACTCCTGGGCTCTTCGCCCTTTCTCTCAAGAGCAGCCCAAAAGAAGCCAGTCTCACCGCCACCTTGTTTACTGGCTCAGCTAAAGACCTGGCATTGCACCTCGCTTTCCAACAGGTCACAGTAGGAGCAGAATTCCAAGGCCAAAGTCAGTATTTGGCTTTTGTTAAATCTTTCACAACTACTGAGTTTTTATGCCCAGAGGTTCCTTTTATTGAATTTTGATGTCCGATTCTGTCTCCTTCAAAGGAATTGAATCCACTCGTACCAAGATTCAATTTGAAACTTGTTATAAAGAACTGTCCCCCTGATGTCTGGGTAGCCAGGGCCACCAGCAATGGTATTGTTCCTCTCTGTCGCTCCCATTGTAATGCGCATACAAGCCAAATCTTTAGATCTAGCACAAGGCTAATTGAAAGAAGCATTTCAGTTCTATTATTCAGTGGATGGAAAAGAAAATGGGGAATTAACATTTGATGTGCGTCTAGGGTCTACAAACTTGCCAGATGAACAAGTATGTTGGCTCATAATTTATTTTGAAAAAAAGGACTTATAATACTAAATGTTAAACAAAGAAGAAGTTGCCAGCTATGCATTGGCTGACACTTTCTCTGGAGAGCTATTCTCTTTTCTAAATAAGGGTCTCTATCTCCAAGAGACCAGTCCTTGGTGATGAGGAGAGCCGGAAGTGATGGAGCAAGCATATTCTCTGCTTGGGCAAGCATCTGAATGAGAGAATTCTATTATTAAAGGTCTAAACCCTGATCAAATGAGGTCTCTATGCATCCGCACAGGATCGCCTCTACTCAGGGATGGCTTCTTCCCTTATATGAACATAAAATTCAAAGAAGTCATTTGGTCATAGGAAGCTGATTCTGGTCTGCCCCAGATCACTGGTAACTTTTATTAAGTTGTAAACATGATCCCCACAGCTGATGTGTTTCTATTTAGCCTGTGAACCGCCATCTGTCATTGAGGATTTGTGATCTTTTGTTGAAGGTTTCCATAGTGGCAAGATGACCAAAAAAGCAAGATATAAAATTTTATTCAGACTAATACAAATCATATCCTCGTTTTTTTTAATCTTAGGAATTTTGCATGGGCTCAAGAGACAGTTGTGTTTCTAAGACAGTTAACTGAGCTCTTACTTGGCCCACATCCACTAATTATAAACTATTGAAATGTAAGTGCATTTTTGAAGCGTCTATGCACCATAGTCATTAGGCTGCATATGTTTTCCAGATGTTGGCTAACTTATGCAAATCCCAGGAAAAGCATTTTCCTTCTTTGGAACTTATAATGGTCCCTAGGATGCTGAAATCCCATAATTTTATTGATTCTGACTTTAAGTATTTCAAATGCCACCACACAGAAATTTAGGAAGACAATTTCTTCTCTCCAGATAGGGTTTTGAAAGCTCTCTGATGTTCTTGGAGATGAGATCGAAAATGGTGGTCAAGAATGGGGAAATTGATTATTTGACAAGTAGGTGGGAACCATAGCTTGTAAGGGAGGCTGCTTCATAGCGGCAAAGTCCTGATGTGTTAAAGACTGGACGGAAACACAAGTCTCAGGCCTTTCCTCTGGCTGTTTGTGATGGAGAGAGACAGGGAGGAAGGCAGTGGATGGTAGGGGTTAGAACTGCTGTGTGGTACCTCCCTTGATCTTTTACCAATTGCCAAATGAATTTTGAATCATTTTTCTTTTTCTTTTTCTTTTTCTTTTTTAAAAGAGTTTGAGACAGAATCTGGCCTTGAACTGGTGATTCACCTACTTCAACCTTTTGAGTGCTGGCATTCTCGGCGTGGCCATGCCAACTCCCTGTGGTGATTCTGGAGAGAAAGATCTCTTGAATGGGTTTCTTCCTGAGGGTAGAAGCAATCGTGAGTGGTTTTGAAGAAGGTGGAAGTTTTATACAATTCCTTCTAACACTGAGTGAGCCACCAAAGATATTAAATGACATTTTTTTTTTTTTTTTTTTTTTTTGGTTTCCATACCCTAGTGAGCCCGGAGAGATTGGTAGAGTCAGGGCTAGTCCCATCCACTGTGTGATAGTCTATATCATTGATCTCATGACTGCTGACAGGCAAGGGGTGCCAAGATGTCTTGGGGAAGGCAGGAGCTGACAGTCAGCTTGTGACTAGAGAGTGATACAGCTGGGTAGTTAATGCCACTGACCCTAGGAGCTTCCAGCTTATGCTGAGAACATCATGCCCCAAAGCGCCTCTAAGACATTCCTTAAAAGTATGGATCCCTGGATTTCCCTTGCAGAGTGTGATGGGGGAGGCTGGCAAGAGAGGGAGGTGAGTAGCTGAGGTCTGGGGATCTATGTCTTAGTTACTGCTGTGAGGAGACACCAAGGCCACTTACTAGAAAAAGCATTTAGCTGGGAGCCATTACGGCTGAGTTATGTAGAGGCAGGTGGGCAGGTAGGGTGCTAGATGGGTAGCTGAGAGTTCGTACACAATCTGCAAGGTCCAGAGGGAGAGAGAGACTGGGCCTGCTATGGGCTTTTGAAACCTCAAAGCCCACCCCCAGTGACACACCTCCTCAACAGTGCACACACACTCTAACAAGGCCACACCTCCTAATCCTTTCCAAACAGTTTCTCTAACTGGAGAGCAAACATTCAACTACATGAGCCTACAAGGACCATTCTCATTCAAACCATGACAGTAAACATGACAAGGAGTCTTTTGACCACCAAGTTTAGAAGATATTTATTTTTTATGGGATTACTATCTAAAATGCCCTGGTTGGCTTGAAGCCACCTACTATTCAATCCCAGGGATTTGCTAAAGAAACACATCATGTTTCCCGATCTATCTCTTATCTGAATGTTGTAAATACTGATACCTTTCCTCTTTTCACCATTATTGGGACATGATGATCCAAATCTCTTTGTTCATTTGTTTGGCTTTCTTTCTTGAAAACCATTTCAGTCATGGGTTTATTTTAGTTGCCTTTTATCTAAGCTTCTGGCACATGCAAACAACTGTGGACCACAATTGCAAGCCATTTTCCAAACACAGATGCACTGCTGCGTCCAGGAGAGGTGTGGTGATTTGAATTCGGTGTCTCCTAAAAATCTCAGGCATTTGAATACGTGGGTGGCTGTTTGTAGGAGGATTTGGAAGTATGACCTTGTTGGAGGAGGTGGGTCACTGGGGACAGGATTATGGTTGCAAAAGTCCCGGCCATTCCCAATGCTCTCTCTGCTTCCTGTCTGGAGATTTGAGTTGTCAGCTGCTGCCGCCATGTTGGCCTGCCTGCTGCCTCCCTGCCATGATGCACCGCTATCCCTCTGGGACTGTAAGCCTCAAATAAACACTTCCTCTATAAGTTATCTTGGTCATGGTGTTTTATGACAACAATAGTTAAAGTCTTAACCTCTCCCTCCTACTTCCATATGCCACCTCGCTGTTTCTACGTTCTGACCACGCAGAACAGCATGGTAATACCCATGGATTCCTGTAGGCCTAACATTCTTTCTGGGATGCCAAATCTAAGTCCATTCATGTCCAGAAAATTCTCTTCACTTCTTCTAGCCAACACAAGCCCTTTAGTCAAGGGTAGGTGCACTTTGCCGTATAGCA
Source organism: Mus minutoides (assembly GCA_902729485.2). Taxonomy (NCBI): domain Eukaryota; kingdom Metazoa; phylum Chordata; class Mammalia; order Rodentia; family Muridae; genus Mus; species Mus minutoides. Next base: position 16,155 of record CACVCL010022212.1, on the reverse strand, counting down.
TCATGCAGCTACATCTAGGGGAGAATTCGTTAATTTCATTAATTTATATGTCACCTTGCTGGGCTACAAGCTTTGTGTTTCCAACAGTATGCACAGCCTTTGGCACCTAGCCTGTGTCCTGTGCCTATTTATTGAGAGAAACAATGTCTGCTATTATATGTTCTAGAGCCCTTCAGCATTTAAGCATGTCTTTGCTTTCAGGAATGTACAGGGGCAGTGTCTACCAAGCAAGCCCTTGGACATAGGCAGATCTGACAACCTGGATCCTGGATCCTCATAGATATTTCCATGATTGTGCGCCTAAATGCTGAGACTCTCCTTAGTGCATCCAAGCACAGCTGAGGGGTCCTTCTGCTCTCTCACCCTGTCCTTACAGTTTGGATATCTTGGCATCCCCTAGAATCAGAGACCTTTTCTATGTGTTCTATTGCAGTTCACTTAAACATCATCAGAGAATCCCGAATCTGATCTCTGAGGAAACCTAGAAAATAATTTTTTTTTTTTGGTTTTACTCAGATAAATATTGATTTCTACTTCCTTTTTTGTTTTTAGCTCTCAGATGTCTGTCCTAGCTTGCCTTGTGCTGCTGGAGTAAGTCACTGACCAAAAACAACTTGAGAAAGAAAGGATTTAATTCGTCTTACAGCTTCCATCATGAGGGGACCTGGAGGCAGGAGCTGAAGCAAAGACTATGGAGGAACACTGATTACTGGCTTTTTCTCATGGTTTGTCCAGTTGCTTCCTTATACAACTCAGGGGACCTTGCGGATGGATAGGGCACCACCCACAGTGGACTGTACCCTCCCACATCAATCATTAATTTAAAAAAATGCCCCACAGACTTGCCTACAGGTCAATATCATTGAGGCAGTTCCTTAGATTATGTATGTTCTTTCCAAATGACTCTAGTTTATGTCAAGTTGACAAAAGCAAAGCAAAGCAAAACAAAACAAAACCAAAAAAATCAAACAAGCCTAGCCATATAACATTCCTCTTCTTGACCAAGAAACACAGGCTTTTAAAGACAGATCAACTAAATGTATCAGTATCTGTTTGGATATGGATGATTGCAAAGGAATATGTTTTGTTAGATTAAAATGGAAGGGAAAGATATAAAAATAAACGGATTGGCATCCACTCCAAATAATGTTATTTTGGAAACCATATCTTAAAAAGAAATACGTTTAGAATGTGCGTGAAAAGGTTTATTAAGAACATATGTCTGCCAACTCAACCCAAAGTCCCCACAAAGGCCCAGTGCACTGGCCCCAGCTACTTCTCAGGAGCATCTCCTACTATCTGCCCTTACCTATGTGGATTGAGCCAGATGCATTGTCTGCGCCCTGTTCCCTCAGCCCCTTCATCTTCTCTGTCAGCTGCTTCTCACTTAGCATCTTCTCAGAATTGTTCCCTGACTGCTCCATTAACTGTCACCACCCAAGTCCTGCCAGGACCTCTGTAGCTCTCTTACAGCCTTTGTCAGGACGCCTGTAGTGCTCTCTCTCTCTCTCTCTCTCTCTCTCTCTCTCTCTCTCTCAGGCTTCATCATGGTCTGAAATACCCATCATTTCTGATGTGCTTTCTTCCCTGTGTACATCTGTTCATGGCCACATTATTAGCACTTAGACCATTATCTGGTGATATGCCAATCAATATTAAATTTAATCTATACCCTATGGTATATTTCTAAAACTATGTTATTATAGAAGGAGGGATAATATGGAAGATTAAAAAAAGGTTAACCTTTTAAAGTATTGCATTGTAGGCAGTTTCACCATTGAGATGTTAAAAATCTTTCCTGAAATATTTCCATCTGGTAGTGTTAAGACCTCTTAGATGATAGGATAATAATATCCATTATTAACTATAGCAGAAATTGGAAATGAGGTATTCAACAACATGGTATTGCTTGATAAGTCACTGGATCTATCTACACATTTAAACAATGTATATAGGTGTTTTTCCTGCATGCATGTCTGGTGCTTGGTACCTGAAGAGGTCAGAAGAGAATATTAGATCCCCTAAATTGGAATTACAGATGATTGTGAGCCACCATGTGGGTGGTGGGAATCAAATTCATGTCCTCTGGAAAAAAGGCCACTGCTCTTAACTACTGAGCCACCTCTCCAGCCCTAATATAGCTATCTATTTTATACCTTACAAAAATTAAAACAGTCATACATTGGACTATCCTAGGTTTTGGTTGATTCTAGGACCTCACAGACACCAGAATCACTTAAATTTAAGCTCCTTGTATAAAACAGTGCAGTATTTACACATAATCTGCACATCTTCTGTGTAATGCATGCATATCTATTGTGAATAGTTGCAATGCATATCTATTGTGAATAGTTGTTACTCTATATTGTTAACGGTATTAACAAGTAAAGGTCTATGCTGTCTACTTTTTTTTTTTCTGATTATTTTTATTGTGGAACCTGTGGATACTGAGGGACGCCTGTATTGCTGCGGAAAAAAATGCTTCTGATGTTTTCATCATTTTAAGACACAAGTATGCAAAATATTTTTTTTCACTTTGTTGTAGAGGATGGGGGAGAACTGGAAAGAAACATACGAAGGTATTTATAAAACCCAGAAGCAAATGCTTTAAGCAAACTGCCCTGCTCACAGAGCTGCGAAGTGGAGGAAGCCAGTGGTGTCCAGGTCAGCTAACTCCAAACCTTCTGTACAATACCTAACTGTCCTAACACTCTCACGGGGCCACTGCCTGAGCTCAAGCCCCTCTTCACTTATGCACAGGGCTATCCGTCTATAATCCCAGCAACTAGCACATGTAGCAGCCTGCCACGCAGGTATGGATTTGAATCACAGTCTAATACAACTTTCGGTCTTCTATGTCATTTCCCTGGGCTGGTAGCTTAAATCAGCTTTACAGGGACGATAATACTGGAGAGCGATACCCTGTGTGCTTCCTGCAACGGTGAGCTTACCAGCTCTGAGTTGATTTGCTCTGTTCATGTTCAAGGACTAGGGTTACCACTGTTGAACAGCATAGAAGGGGTTCAGCTAACAACAGACCCATTTCAAATCAACTCAATTGCCAAGGTATTTGCATGTTATTTAATTCCTTAAGCAACATTTCAACTAGGGCATTCACTTGTTTGAGGCCAAGCTCAGATAAAACATCTTCCAGAAAACAATCATGGGTAAAGTGCCTTTGGATACTTAATTAGTGCCAGGTTCTAGCTTTCCATCAGAGTTTATAATCTCCCGGGAGTAGCTTAGGAAACGGTCACCATTTGTTCTCCTGTTTCCTTAAACAGCTATCTTAGGCCCCAAGATGTCCTGTTTATAAACAGTCATCTAAGAGGCCAAGGAGCAGAGCAAGCCATGTGATGGATTACCCACAGCAGGCTGACTCCGCCTATCGTCCCTGCTGGCTCTAATTAAAAGATGACTAAGTCAGGGGTCTGAGGCAGGGATGACAATAGGACCAGCAGTCCCCGAAATAGCAAAGAAAATGGATGCCTTTGAGTGATTGCATGATGTCTGGATTAATGACCAGGAAATGAGCGATTACTGCACACTTCCAGCTAGGCTGCTTTGTAAAGCTTGTGGTGTGCTCAGAGCTATAGACTTGAACTTGGGGAAATTGAAGAGAGGAGTTTGCTCAATTATTGCTTGGCTGGATAAATGAATATCCAAGCAGAGCTTAAACTAAGGGGATGATCACTTTCTGTTACTGCTGCTTTAGTACTGATGTTTCTAAAATAAGCGTAATCTTATGGAGCTCATTTTGTAGACACATGTAGTCTCCAGCCAGTTGTTGACTAGTAGAACCAACATTCATGGCACTACCTCCGCTCCCAACTTACAGCCACGTTAGTTGGTATTTGAATAACTGCTTTTCTGTAGAATCAAAGCTTCTCACCCCCACCCCTGGTTTTGGTTAATATATTCTCAGAGCACTCCAATTTGGCAGTGACAGGCATCCTTATTTTTCCTGTGGCTGATTGGTTCCGTAGGTTAAAGCATCATTCAAAGAGGCCAAAGTCCAGCATTTGATTCCCTTGTGGGGGTGAATTCTCTAGGCTGCCCGCCTCACCTCAGCCGCCATCTTGTAATGGTGTCCATTCATCACAGGCAGAAATGGGAGGAAGGGTGAGGGAGGATTAGAGCAAATCCATCATTGCTACTGGAATTCTAACTGATTGTACCCACCTCCCAGCCTGTGGGCAGGAGGAGGTCGGGCGTCTCTATGCAAACAATAGCACCATATGTAGTTAGAGAAACTGAGGGACAGAGTACATCTGCTTTGCTGGATTAAAACCAAACCAAAACAACAAACTCCATACTCTTAAAAACAAACAAACAAACAAACAAACAAATAAGCAAGAAGCTAACACGGGTTTGTTTTGTTTTTGTTTTTTTTGCCTTTCAGTCAGTTTGATTATCTTAGACATATTATAAAAATGCAGCCACTGTTTAGCCTGAATTACCCATGGATGTCTGTTTATTTCTTGAATAAATTTGTTCTAAAAGCTATCTCAAATCCAGTAGCTTACACACAGAGGTCAAATAAAGCCTTCCTCACGTGTATCTTCTGACAAAGAATGGCCTGCCTTAGGAACATGCAAGGAAAGAAGAGAGTAAAATAATCTTGACAATAACACATTACAGAAGGTATGTTTTGGCTGATATATATATATATCCTTATATATGGCCTAGTTTTATATTTGCAGGACATTTATTCTTAGAATTGATGCCCTTCTTTTGTGAATTTCTTTGACTTTGGCTAATACCAACCTTCTGCTTTCCTCTACTTATTACTTACTTTTGCTCCAACGGGTGTGGCTTCTGAGAAGCCCCACCACTCTTATCCTGAACACTGTCCTGTCAGGCCCCCTCAGGCCCCTTGGGAGCTCAGCCATACTCTCTCTACCCCAGACATCTCACGGCTACTGAGCTAACGTGCAGGCTCTCTGTGGAGCTGAGAAAGCNGGGGGTGGGGTGGGGGAGGGAGGACATTATCTACTGGTAGTAGTTCTAGTGAAGACGTGGCAATCTACTTCCAGAGTGCAGAAGTAAGTGCGTGGCTTTGGATGATCGGAACTTATGACAAAGTTTCACAAATCTTCTGACAAAGATTCCAAAATTCTGTCTGAAGAGGTATCCTGTGAATCGTGAGGCTGTGTTCTTTTAGCTTCTTCGATGGCTTTTTCTGAGGTGGCTTCTGTATTTCTGTCTGAATGATGGCTGCTTTCTCTCTAGTCATCGGCTTCAACCGCTGTCCTGGGACTACCTGTGAGGGTGGGGATCTATCTCTTGGTAACTCCCAGTCTCTTTAGACCTGCATTTCATACAGTTTAGACCAGTATTTTGGAGCTGATGCACCGATGACTGCTGATGCTGTTGCTGGAGCCAGGCCACACCATGGTTAGCTTTCCTCTAGCCTGGGAGTTTCAGTTTCTGGCTATCATTGCCTTTGCATTCACTGCTCATCTGTTTTTCCATAGACTCCAGTGCTCTCAGGGCCATCCACACTGTAGGTATCCTTCCTTGATAAGCCTCCTGTTCCCACCCCCGTGTTCTCCTCTTTTGAAACCTCTCTCCTGGGCCCTGGACCTTCTTGCTGCCAAGAGAGAGGAAGACAGTCAGATAGCTAAGTATCTTGGAGAAAAAGGGTGGAATTAGTAATTATTTTTATATCCTGCAGCTTAAAATGACTTTGTCAATCCCCCACCTCCAACAGTGGTTTGGTTATGGGTTTATAAAAACTGAACATTGTTCCCAGTGCTTCTTGTCTTCTGCTCCTGATGTAGCTTTTCAGAAGTTTTGTTATGCCTGGTCTCTGAAATTTTTCCCTTCGAAAATTATTAGGACTTTTCTCTTCCTTTCTGGTAGTGTAAAATTTCCAGATGTGGGCATTTTTCATTAATTCTGCTAGGCTCTTACAGGTCTCTCATTCTTCAGAATCATAGACTTCCAAACGAAGAGTTTTCTTACATTATTTATATGATAATTTTTAAAATTGTCTATTGCTTATATTTTCCTCTTGCAGTTTTCTTTTAACTCACAGTTTTCTTGTTCAAAAGATTTTCCTTGTGGGCTTCCTTTTTCCTTTTTATGACAGTTTATTTTGTGAACTCAAGGCTTCCCCTTATCCTGCTGAGGACTTTAACTTAGCATTGGTGTTGTCTTCTCACCTCTGTATGGTTTCTTTCTCCAACAGCCTTTCTTCATTATACTGAACCCTTTGGCTTAGGTTCCTGTCTTCACCTTGGAAAATTCCTTTATAAGTCTAGTGCTTTTGCTATAGGTTTGAAAGCAAGGGTCAGATTATAAATTATTTGCAATACATTTTATCTTCTAAATAAGACTTGCCTTTGGTTTTCTGATATATTTGATAAACTATTCAAGCAATGTATAGGAACAGAAATTCATTTACAATAATACCTCCTAAAAAGAATCACTATTAAAAAAAATCGTGTGTTTCTACTAAGAACATACATTCATGTGATGATTCCATAATAAGATACAATGTTTGAAATCTGTCATCCCATGCTATCCCTTGGCCGTTGACATCTTTATGCATGAACATACACACATTCTACATGAGTGGCTGTGATGTGTATTTAGCCCCCGACAGAGATTTCTGACTTGTCGCTACTAAAAGTCAGACTGCATGAGGCCTAGTCACTCCATCTTTGTCTGCTTGCTCTCTTAGAAAGAAGTTTCAAAAAACAAATTTACTGAGAAAAGAAAGGGGGAAAAGTAGTAAAAGATTCTAGAAGCAGAAAATTTTGTCTGCCCAGGACACTGGGGCTGCGCCTTCCTGCAGTGTGCCGAGAAGGGTCAGGCGGACTGAGAGGACAGCCTCCGGTTCTATCCCTCTCCCAGCTTGTGGCCAGGCTACCCGTGACTCAGGCTTACTGTCTAGAGAATTGATTTGTCTTGGATTTATTTGACTGAGTACCTCAATACATGTACATTTATTTATATAGGGTAGATAGATAATAGATGATAGGCAGATAGATGATAGATAAATGATAAAGATGATAGATAGATAGACAGATAGTTAAATGATAAATAAATGATAGATGATAGATAGCTGTGAACATACTTTATGCTACATATATTGCATAAACGAAGACAAAAAAATAGAGATCATCTAAGTGAAAAATTAAGATTTTTCTGCCTATACTGGCATGTGAATCCTTTCTGTTTTGAAGCCCACTGCTCTGGAATCAAGGATCCCATTTCATCGGCAAAATGAGAGGCTTTAGAATGGACACAGCAGTGGGAGGTCACAGGGAGAATAAAGGAGTCTGAGAAACTTAGGTAGATGTCCTTTTCTCTTACTTCTTCCTGATCACCCACCTAAACCTTTCTGTATTGCAGGTCACCTGTCACCAGTGGGAGGTTCCTCAACTTGGCTCTGCTCCTCATGTATGCCTCCCCCCAAAACCGACTCTCCCCTATGCCACAGGAAAGTGTTGTACGGACAGTTCTTTTACATTCTCAGAGTCTAGCTGGGATCAGCAATGGAATTCTCAGATTAATTGCAGATGCCCTCCCCACACCCTCCTGCGCCGGCTTTAGTCACTGGATGCACTTTAATTCAAAAGGAAACTTCTCAGACCATTGAGCTTCAATACGGTTTAATGCCTTAAGGCTGTGGGGCTTGAATTCATCGAGAAGCCTGAATAAATGTTTTCAAATAAAATGAAACACAACATACGTTCTTTTGCTTTGCTGCAAGTTTGGTTTTGGTTTTGTGTTCAAGTTTTAAAAAAAAAAAAACCCCGCTCATGCCCAGGCTGCAGATGTCCCAGCGGATGGCCCGCCCTTGACTTGGGCTTGTCTGGCCAAGTGTCAGAAGCCTGGCTTGTTGGAGAGGGAGAATCGCAGTGACCCTGGCTGCTTCCTGCTTGCAATTTTCAGATAGTCCCAGATGACCAGTTTGTGTTCTAGGCCAGAATAACTCTTTTGCAGAATGAATAATATTTTCTTAAGCGCTTTTAAGTTGCCACTCATTGCCCATTTTAAAAATGATTTAACGAGTGAAAATATGCTGTTTATAAGTCCCTTAGTGCATATTTTTTAGAATGGCTGAATGAGTCGCTTTGTTTACACACATTTACTACAATGGCCAAGGGAGATGTTACAACAGTCAGAAATCCCTTAAGATGACGTGTGGAGAAAAACCCTATCTGCTTGGTCATTTCTTTAAGCATCAAGTCCTTTTAACAAACGACTCACTTGAACTTGCAGACCATTGCCAGCACTTTTAAATGGGGGAGATTAAGGCTTTCAGATACACAAATGGCTTGTCCTGGTGAAAGCCAAAGGCAGGAGCTAATCAGGAACAGTCAGCTTTTGTGTACCCTGAAGTAGAGATAATTACTGAGCTCTCGCCCCCTAAGAACATCAGGAGAACTTAGAACCTATGCTATTTTAGCTCTGGAGGCAGGCAGCCGTGTACTGTGGGCAAGCTAACCATGGTATTTCTCTATTTGCTAGCCAGATCCCTAAATAATCTCTTATTAAGTAGATTCCTGCCAGCTGTATGAGTTATTGTGTGTGGTTTAAGGAAATAAAACCACATTGATTTAAAATATTCTCTAATTCAGATAAGACTGAATTAAGGAGCAGTGCAGTATTGAATGTCATTTTTCATGGGGAAGAAAGTGCTAGCTTTGAATGTCTTAATTTGAAAAATTAGCTCTACTTATGAATTTGTTGTTATCTAATCTTTCTGGGGTTCTGAATACTTTCATTCTGCAAAATTAACAACCATTCTAATTTTAAGTAGGAAATTGCATTTAAAAAAATTATTTTCCACAAAGAAGAAAATTTAACTTTATTTTTGAAAATAGTGTCTGCATGAGCCATCTGTGAGGAACAATAAGAGGCTGAAAGGAAATTTAAGTGAAAACTCAATTATTTTGTAAGACTGTGTCATATCATAGTTAGCGTTCTGTTGCTGTGAACAGACACCACAAGGCAACCTAGAGAAGAAAACATTTCATTGTTAGCTTGTATACAGTTTCAGACGGTTAGAATGTTATCATCCTGGCGGGGGCATGGCAGCATGCACACAGGCATGAGGTTGGAGAAATTGCTGAGAATTTTACAGCCCGTTTTGCATGCTGAGAGGGAGACAGTGTGCCTGGCTGAAGCCCACCCCAAGTGACACACCTACTCCAAGGCCACACCTCCTAATCCTTCCCAAACAATTCAGTTAACTAGGGACCAACCATTCAAACAAATGAGCCTACAGAGGTCATTCTCATTCAAGCCACAAATGTTTTTATTAATTTTATTTATTTATTTTTTGAGATACTATAATCTAAATGCAACATTTTTCTCTTCCCTTTCTCCCCTCTGTTCCAAATATCCCACCTTTCAAATTCATGGCCTCTTCTTTTTCAATCGTTGCCACATACAAACACACACTTCTAAATATATAAATACACCCTGTTTAGTCTTGTATGTTTGTTTTTAAAGCTAACTATTTGGTACTGGATAACCAATTGATATGCTCTTCCCTGGGGTAGACTATGATTTCCCCCAATCTCAACATTCCTTAGTTACATGCAGGTTTGTGTGTGTGTGTGTGTGTGTGTTTGAGGTTTTGGTGGTGTTCCTTCATCTACTTTAGTGTGAATATTGCTGTTATTCTTGTTCAGCTTATGTTTAGGCAGTCATGTTGGTGACACTTTTTGGGTGTAGCTCGTGACATTTCTAGGAGACACAGTTTCACAGCAAACTCCTTGATTCCTGGGTTCTTGCAGTCTTTCCATGTCCTCTCCTGTGGTGATCCCTGAGTCTTAGGTGGGGGAGTTGAACTGTAGATGTATCCATTAGGACTGCATTTTGATTGGTTGTGGTTTCCTGTAATGGTCTCCATCTGTCCCAAAGAGAAGTTTCCTTGATGAGGAGTGAGAACTACATGTATCTGTGGGCCTAAGGACAAATATTTGGAATAAACTTAGGAATTGTGCTGGTTCAGTAGAGTGGTGTTTTGGGATTCTCCTCTAAGATCCATGACTTCACTAGCTGTGGATAGTTGACTAGGTTTCTAGTACCAGGCATGAAATAATAATAATAATAATAATAATAATAATAATAATAATAATAATAATAATAATTACTATTATTGTGTGTGTTAATGGGTGTGCGTGTTATGTTTGTGAGCACGTATGTAGAAATCAGAGGAGAATTTTGAGGGTTTTTTTTTGTTTGTTTTTTTTGGTTTTTTTTTTGGTTTTTTGAGACAGGGTTTCTCTGTGTAGCTCTGGCTGTCCTGGAACTCACTTTGTAGACCAGGCTGGTCTTGAACTCAGAAATCTGCCTGCCTCTGCCTCCCGAGTGCTGGGATTAAAGGCGTGCGCCTCCAAGCCTGGCCAGTTTTAAGTTTTATCCTCAGGAAGACCCATTTGCCTATCTATCGTTGATCTGAAGCTCATTAATTCAACTAAGGCTGGCGAGTCAGCAAGCCTCAAGAGTCATCCATCCTATCTCCATCCCTCTGGGGGCTATATGTTGTGCATGATACACTGCATGTTTTTTTTTCTTTTGTGGGTTCTGTAGATCAAACTCTCTCTTCTTGCTTCATGGGAAACATTTTACTAACTGAACTATCTCCCCAGTCCTGGTGAGTTATTTCAACAGATCTTTTGACTCAAATTAATCCAAATTATAAGACTCAGCCCACCAAAGATTATGCATTGTAGAGGAAACTATAAGGGACACAGGCCAATCATGAGAAAACTCAATTTTTTGTTTTTGAAGAGTTAAAGTCTTGAATTGCTAAGTGTTTAAAGTGGAAAGTTATTATATATGCACACACACATATATATATACATATATATATATATTATTAATTTTACATGTGTGACTGTTTTGCTAGCATGTATGTATGCATACCACATGCATACCTGGTACAAGTGGAGGTCAGAAGAGGGCATTGGATCCCCTGGAACTGGAGTTCTAGATGGTTGTGAGGCATTATATGAGTGCCAGGATTCAAATCCAGGTCCTCTTAAAGATCAACAAGTACTTTAAACCACTCCTTGGCCCTCCCTCTTCTTTTTAAACAGGGGAACGGAGGTCACTATAATTCTACAGTGCATCTCAGCAGCAGAGAGCAACAATGAAGTGACTGGAGGGTAGGGGCTCTTGCTGATCAGTTCTCAATACATCTATGCCCTTCTGTGGCGTTCTGTATCAAAACCCATTTCCTTGGCGCCTTGAGTAGTTTTCATCCTGCAGATTTCATTTCCTGTGCAGCGGTAATAGCACAATGAAATTTTATCAGGTGCTCAGTAATGTATAGTCATCAATGAATCTAACAAGGATACATTTTATAAGAAAATCAATAAAAGAAAATGGTTATATTGTTGGCTGGAGCCAGCATGCAGAAATGAAAAATAGGGAGGAAAATATCACTTTGCATTGGACAGGGTTTCAGTGCACATAACAGGCTGCGATTGTCTCTTCAGAGTTATTAGGTATCTAGAGAAACAACAGCTACCAAAGGGATAAAAATATTTCAGCCCCTTTAAGTGTCAAAAACAACCTTGGAACCACTATTTCATCCCTAATCTATTGTTTGAATAAAGTGCCATTTCCTGGCCCACTGAATGTTTGTTTTTAGGTTGACAGGAGCCAGGAGCCGCAGTTTGGAGAAGGATCATGCATGGCAAATGTTATTCAAATGATGAATTGAAAAAGAAAATCAATGACTCTGGAGGTGGTGGTGCACACCTTTAATCTCAGCACTCCACTCAGGAGGCAGAGGCGGGAAGATCTCTGTGAGTTCAAGGTCAGCCTGGTCTACATAGTGAATTCCAGCATAACCAGGGCTACACAGAGAAACCATGTCTCAAAAAGAAAAAGAGAGAGAGAGAGAGAGAGAGAGAGAGAGAGAGAAAGGAAGGAAGGAAGGAAGGAAGGGAAAAAGAGAGAAAGAGAGAAAGAGAGAAAGAGAGAGAGAGAAAGAAAGAAAGAAAGAAAGAAAGAAAGAAAGAAAGAAAGAAAGAAAGAAAGAAAGAAAGAAAGAAAAGAGGGGAATGTGGAGAGAGAAAAGAAAACAAATTGGTAAAGGTGTCCATCAGATACATACCTAGGAGATATGAGAAATAAAACTTAGAACTTCTGGCAACCGGGGATCTTTTACTTGGACATCTGTCTGTTGTTATGGATATAAGAATGACTGTAATGAACGTGCCTTTGGGAAGGAGAAATTGATGTGTGCTATCAAAAAGAACAGAAAACACTTAGGATTTTAAACTATACTTAGCCCTAATTAAGACTATCTTAAAGGTTGCATCCTCTTAACCCTACCTCAGTCTTCCTCCTGTTCTGAAAAGCATCTTCACTTAGAGTTGGGAAGTTTGACATTATTTTTCATTACATTTGATATATGCATTCCCTTTCGTCATTGTATTTGCTCCTAAAATATGTATTCATTTTCTATCTCCATTCTACTATATTAATCCCTTTATTTTACTCTTTCTAGTTTAAAGGTATATGATTTTAGTTTTTAATTTTTGTGGCTGTTTTTGGTTTTCTGAGATGGGGTCTCATGTCGCCCAGGGAAGCTTTGAATTAATTCACTATGAGCCAGAGTACAGCCTTGAACTCTTGATCCTCCTGTCTCCTCCATCTCCCAAGGGCTAGGATTATAACTGTACATCCGCATGCCAGGCTGATGTGTAAACATTTAAAAGACAAATCATTTCAAACGCTCCTCTCAGCTCTCTTCAACGCAACTACTTTACATTCTTCAAATACACAAACTCTAAGATGTTGTGATCACNTCCTTTCTTCTCTCTTTTTTTCTCTCTCTCTTAAAATTTATTTATTTACTTACATACCAAACGCTGCCGACTCTCTGGGTCCCCTCCTCACAGAGCTCCTCCCCTCTCCCCCTCCCTTTCTTATTTGATCAGCTTACTCTTTTACCTTTGCTCTAGTCTATTCCTAGATTTGTGACAGATTGTTGTGTCCACGTTTTCTGGAATTTTCTGCACCTGAGATTCTTTCTTCCATCTCTTGTATTCTTTGCTGACAGGACCCTGATATAGCTGTCTCTTGTGAGGCTATGCCAGTGCCTGGCAAATACAGAAGTAGATTCTCACAGTCATCTATTGGATGGAACACAAGGTCCCAATGGAGCTAAAGAAAATAACCAAGGAGTTGAAGGGGTCTGCATCCCTTTAGGAGGAACAACAATATGAACTAACCAGTACCCCCAGAGCTCATGCCTCTAGCTGCATATGTAGCAGAAGATAGCCTAGTCGACCATCATTGGGAGGAGAGGCCCTTGGTCTTGCAAAGACTATATGCCCCAGTACAGGGGAATGCCAGGGCCAGGAAGCAGGAGTGGGTGGGTTGGGGAACAGGATTGGGGGGGAGGGTATAGGGGACTTTTGGGGATAGCATTTGAAATGTAAATGAAGAAAATATCTAATAAAAAATAAATAAATTAAGATTAAAATGAAAAAAAATTGGGACAGAGGTGCAAATCTTCTCTGAAGCACATCAGACACTCAGGACACCCCTTTTCTCAGCCCAAAGTAGAACTGTGTGCACCTGCTCACCCTTAGGCTGACTGCTCACTGCCACCCCAGAGATCTTTTTTACAAGCATCCCTGAGATTCCCTTTGCCTTTCTTCATAGGGATCCCAGATGTTCCTCTTTCTTGATGAGCCATCCTTTTGAGTCGTAAGTCTGTGCTCAACCAGCTTTCCAATAAACAGTACCAAAAAAGCTGCCTTTGCATTTGCAAGATTTTGTTTTCTTTTACTCTTCCAGTGGATCAGGAGATTGTGAGGAAAGAACCTTTTCGGATCACTCCCCATCCCCGGTGTTGCAGCCACTGATCTATTGATTTCTAGCTTCCTAACTGATATGAAGGTTTTTGACGCCTTCCTGTGCCTGTTCCTCTGCTCTGTGACTAAAGCTTCCTCCGTGTCCCTTGGTTTCCAGAGTTCTGGAACTCCATAATTCTGAGCTTTGCTGGCACACTCTTCCCTTGCTGTGGTAGGTGTGTAGAGTCACACACACACACACACACACACACACACACCCCATTTCTCTTTCCCTGACATTTTTTTCTTTGCTGGTTTTCTCCTCACCTTTGGGTTCTCTTTGTAGAACTGATAAGTTAGACTTTCTAGGATGTCTACATTTTTTTTTACCCTAGTTATCTTCATGTTTATATCTAGATAGTTCTTGGATTTTTCTTCAACATTGTCTTCTGATCATTCTATTGCTTTTCATTTTGGAGATTATAATTTCTATGATGTATTATGCTGTTTTAAAAGTATTTTTTCTTAACATTAAAGGACCTGGCTCATTTTTTTAAGTCCCCACTTTGTTCCTATTTGAGTCTGACCACTGTTCTCTCACCGCAAGCCTTCCTCTCTCTCCTTCTCACTCTCCTCTTCCCAGTTTCCTTCCTTCTCCTCTTTCATGTTTGTGATATTTTCTAAATGTCTAGTGACCATTTCTGTCTTTGAGTTTGAGTCTGTGCTGTTTGTGTCCTGGAAGCTGAGTGCAACTGTGTGTGTGTGCATGAGCAGGTGGTGTGGAGGTGGGGGTGGGAGGGAGGGGGGAAACGTGTGACTCTGCTCTGTCCACCTCTCCAAGTCCCTACCAGTTTCTATTTTTTGGTTTTCCTCAGCATGGTTAGTTTTCTTAGAGACGAATCTGGCCTGACAGCCAGGCTCTCAGCTTTTTGATGTTCAATGAGGGAAGGGCATTTATTGTTCATGTGGAGACGCTTTCCTTACCTCCAACTCCACTACAAACCAGGCATCTCTAATCCCCCAAGCTGTTCTGGGTTCTGTGTTGCAGTTATATCTGCTCCCTCACCACTGGCTTCAGTTTCTGTTTCTTTGACTCTGCCCAGATAGCTATGGTCCGAACCTTCTTCCATCCTTCCTTTCCTCTCTCTCTCTCTCTCTCTCTCTCTGCAGTTTTAGATATTGAACTTACAGCTTTGTGCATGATTGACATCCTTCACCTGTCTTGTACCTTTTATTTAGTGTCAGGTCTTCCTAAGTACTTGAACTATTTGGGGGGGGGACTGAATTTCTTGTAACCTAAGCTGATCCCCAACTTACTATGAGGCTGAGGTGGCTTTGAACTTTTGAACCTCTTGCTTCCAACTTTCAAAGGCTTTGATTGCAGACGTGTGTGCACAATTCTCCCAAGTACTGGGGTGTAAGAGTTTTAGGAAGCATTTATTCTCGGAGAGGCCACCCTCTCTGAGACACCAACTGTCCCCACCATCTTAACCTGGGCGCTTGGTTCTTTACTTTCAGTCTGGCTACCATGGATCCACGTCCACTGTGGCTTTCTCTTCTTTCTATTTGCCATCCCTTCCCTCTTTCTCCATCTCTGCCTCTGGTCCTTGTCAAAAGCTCCAGCGATCTCTCCATTAGCTTCATTTTTCATCACTTCCAGATCCAGGATACTTCGATTCACAGTTGTATCTATTTCTCCTCTGTAGTATGTCTTTTATCCTTCCTGTCTTTTTCGTGTTGGTTCCAGTTTCTCTCAATGGGGGGTTTAAACTCTGAAATTCCTTATATGCCGTTTTCATCACTTGTCACCAAAAGATCATTCATGTCTCATTCCCAGATAGTGAAACCGGAAGCGCCTCCTTGTACTGACAAATCTTCCATTAACTGACTACTTCACCGTCAGCAAATTCATCTCTTTTAAGGTTCAAACAAATCATAGCTCCTTTGTGAAGCTTCGCACCACTCTTCATCCCTTCGCAGGCTAGTCTGTTGTACTCCCCGCCCCCTTCCTCCGGTTTCTCTGGTGCTACTGACTTGCATGAGTCCGCGCCTCACGCCCACCTCCGTTTCACTGGTCCAAGTGCAGCTCTTCTTACTCAGAACCCACCTCTCTTACTCCAGCCTCTAGCGGTAACTTCTAATCTTCAAACTTGACTGTGTCTCTCCTCCTTTCCTTGCCCTGATAGTCAGTGGTGATCTGACTTAAACTTCTATTGTATCTCGTGTTCATACACATCCTTCCTCTTTGAGACAGCAAGCTCCTGAAAGGAGGGTACTCCTTTAATATGCTCTGTGAAAAACTGTAACAAAACAGAAGATTATCAAGTTCCTTTCCAGAAGATGAATTTCTCTAATACTTTACTTGATATTTATG
>CACVCL010022211.1:0-46294 GCA_902729485.2 Mus minutoides | reverse complement strand
TCGTCTATGCAATCTCTAGATAAAAACTTTGGTTTATTTGATTATATAACAGAGAACTACTTTGCACAGTTTTCAGGTTTTTGCATGTATTTACTTGGGCAATTATTTAGTATTTCACAAATATTTAGGTATTTACAATTGATAAGTTTTACACAACTTTTCAAAGAAGCTATTGAACTTTTTAATTTTAAGTCATATTACCTCATAATTCTATCATTGCTGACTGATCAAGAATTAGAAATAGAAGGAAGACTGAAATTAGGAGTATAAACTGCAATTTTCCTAGGTTTCTAAGTTCATTATAATTAAGACTGACAACTTGTTTTCATACTGTGATTTTAAGAAAACTGAAATACATTTCAACATTAATATGAATAGAATAATTTTCATTTGTAATGTTATAAATCTTGAGTTCATTTCTGTAGGGTACATGTCAATAGAATTATTTTCCTATGAGGATATAAACAAAAACTACCTATACTTTATGATATCCTATTAGAAAAAAAAAAGAAAAGAAAAAAAGAAACAGTTAATTTCATCGAAGTTGTACCTAAGGAAATAATGAATTTATTAGACTTGGAGATCATGGATGAGACGTTACAGAAAGGAAAAAGGGTGAATCCCAACAGGCTTCACTGGTAAGTCTTCATACCATGTTATGCTGACTTACTATTAACTATCTAGATTAAACCCCTTATCTTGGGTTATACACCTTGAGGCTGTATGCAATTAGGGAAGAACTGTATACATATGTCTGGGAAGACTTGTGGTTCATTCTCCTTCTTTTTTTTTTTTTTTTTTTTTTCCTTATAGGCACAACTAATAGCCCAACTGTGATAAACTCTGCTAGGATACTGCAGTGTTGTCTGAAGAACAGTTACAACAAACTAAATACATGTGTTACTGAAATCTTTGATGAATCACCTCTCTCTCTCTCTCTCTCTCTCTCTCTCTCTCTCTCTCTCTCTCTCTGTCTCTCACATACAGGAAATTTTAATAAAAAGAATTTAAATGACTGAAGTTTTGAATATTTTAATTTCAGTACTATACTGAAACTATGAAAAAAAGGTTAACTTAATTTGTCAAGTCAATTTAAGTTTGCAAAAAGAGTGAATCAAACCCCCCAAAAGGCTACCTAGCAGACAATTAGCCAAAATGGCGCCTGTATTTTATCACTGATGTAGATGGTAATTATGTATTATCCCATAGGTGAATATTGCATAACATAATCAGACATTATTGGATTGTTTGGGCAAAATGTAAGGAAAAACTCAGGAATTATGGGTTCTTGTCAGGCTGAATATTTTTGAAAGAACAAATGGAAAAGAAAAGGAAAAGCAACCAATCAGCAATTAACAAAACCCAACTTATACCTCACAAGATCTTTCCACATGCCCCACCCATTCAAGAATCCAATTTCCCAATCCATGGCTTGCTACCTTGAAAAAATAAAATAAGGGAAAGCTTATCTGTTATTTAGCTCCCAGTTTTACACAGGATTTTTAGATATAAATACAAACTGCGAAGCAAAATTGAATTTTTTTCTTTCTTCTCACCAGCTAATATAAGGGCAGAGGAAACATAACATTTTCCTGAAACTTTCAAGTGTTGGGAGAGAAAAAGGGAGGGAATGAAAGGAGCAGCAGGGAGAAGGAGGGAGGAAGGAATCCAAGAACTAGATGAAGGGGTTAAAGTGGGAGGAGGGGGAAGAGGAAGAGAAATAAGAGGCACAGGAGAAATAGGTCTGCCCCTTTTCAAGGATAGTCTCCCTTTGTTGTGACTTCCTTTTGTTGGTTCTTACCTTTCATAATGTTACAACATCAATACATAACACTTTAAATAAATAAAGCAAATCTTTAAAGTTAGTGAGTTATTTGCTGATACATTCCATGATGTTATTATTTATGTACTTTTCTGTTTTTCTGTTCCCTAAACAATGACATTATACTATATAAAAGGCAAACAACATTATGAGATACTCTATTATGAAAATACATCTTGAAAATTAGACAATAAATATATAAACTGTCAAATATTATTAAGCAGCATAATAAATTTATGTTATTTTGTATTTAAAGATATGTAATATTTCTGTGCCTCCCATGTGGTTTTGAAAAGAATGATAAATCTCCTATACTCTTAGATCTTTCATATGACTTTGAAATTCTATTTTTTTGTAATTTCAACATTAACTAAATGGACAATTAATTCAGTCTCTCCTTGAAGACAAATTTCTTTATATGATATAAAATAATCATTATCGGTTTTAAAGTAGTTCAATAAATGTGATACTTTGAGGTGGTTTTTTTTTTTTTTTTTAATCAGGGACCACAACCTGACTATTAACAAGATTTGATCAGGAGTCAGGGCTAGATCTCTTCACTATGAATTTTTATTTGAGTTCTACATTGGCCTTAATTAAATGCCTTCGAAGTTATTCAAAAATTATCTTAGTGTGAATGGCTGATTTGTGAGGTTCATTCTACCCTTTGAAGCCAGTAAAATTTCTTGTAACAAACTGTATATTTTCACTCATTATCTAATCTCCTCATACTGAGATGATATGTAAGTAGCAAATTTTTATCTAGTGTGATCTTGCGATGTGTGATATGAAATAGGAAATGGTCTTTTAATTAGACTGTTGGAGGCTGCCAGAACTTGTTCTACATTTGTCTTTTCCTATTGAGAGGGTTTTAATATTCTAAGTGGTCTACAGGCTTGCTGTGTTTGGCAGGCTCCACTGAATGGCTCTATTTCCCTACTGAGCTTATATCTGAAAAACTTAAGAAAAATATGAGAACTTTATAAATGTGAGCAACTCATTAGAATTTATTTTCAATTAACTTTTTCTATTTTATTATTAATTATTTCATTTATTAGCATAACAAATGTTCCACCTACCCCATACACACACAGTTGTTCCCCCTTCCCTTTCCCCTTCACCTCTGAGAGGGTGTCTAGGCCATGGGCATCTCTAGCCCTGAGGCATCAAATAACTACAGGATTAAGCTGAGCTTTTCCTTTGAGGACAGACAAGGCAGACCTCTGCCACATATAACCTAGGGCCCATGGACCAGCCTAGGTATGCTCTTTGTTTGGTGGCTTAGTCTGTGGGAGCTCCCAGGAGTCCAGGTTAGTTGACACCACTTGGTCTGGTGCGGTTGCCATCCCCTTCAGTTCCTTCAATCCTTCCCCTAACTTTAACATAGGGATCCAGACTTCAGTCCAGTGCTTGACTGTGAGTATCTGCTTCTGTCTCAGTAAGGGGGTGGTATGGCAGTTTAGAAGAAAAGTAATGCTAGTATCTTGTCTGCAATCATAATATAACATCAGTAATAGTGCCAGGGTTTGTTGCCAAGTTATGGGATGGATCACAAGTGGGGTCCGTCACTGGTTGTCCATACTTTCAGTTTCTGCTCCATTTTTGTTCCTGCATTTCTTTTAGACGGGAACAATTTTGTGTCAAAAATATTGAAGATAGGTTGGTGTCCTTTATTGATGGTGGTCTCTTCAGGTTCTGTTTCCCCAATGTTGGGCATTTCAGCTAAGGTCATACCCATTATTTCCTGGGAGCATCTCCACATCAGGGAGTCTAGAGGTCTCTAGAACTTTCCAGAGTTTACTCCAGCATCCCCATAAGCTGCATCATATGGTCCATTTATTCTCCTGGCCCTCTGGGCTTCTCTCTTGTCTCCTCCACAAACCTGATCCTTCCCTTTTCTCCCTCCCTTTCCCTTGCCCATGCAGGTTTCTCCCTTGCTCTGCCTCCCCAAATTATTTTGTTCACCCTTCTAAATTGGATTGAAGCATCCTGAGTTGAGAATTTCTTCTTCTTAAACTTAAGGTCTGTTTGTTATATCAATGATATTCAGTATTTTTTTATCTTAGAAATGATGGGACCTATAAGCATTTCTTTCAAACATTGAGATTTAAATTTTTACAATTTATATGTCATTTCATCATGTGCTTTAAAAACACTTAGAATGGAAAACTATAAAACAATGGATTTATACTTATAGGGCAGCAGGGCAGAGGAAGAGTATAGGGTACTTTCAGGATAGCATTTGAAATATAAATAAAGAAAATATCTACAGGGGGCCAGACAGGGGCAGTAGACCTCTTCCAGTCCACACTCCACCAGCTCAGGTCTCCAGCGTGGGGGCTGTGCACTCTCCCAGGTTCCCCGCGGGACTCTCCTGGCGATCTTGGGACCACTGGTGAGAGGAACACAACACTGTTCCAGTCCAATCGCGTGGGACTTGAGTCGGCAGCTGGGAGATAGACAGGGGGCCAGTCAGGGGCACTGGAACCCTTCATGTCCACACCTCACCAGGGCTGGTCTCGGGTGCGGGGGCTGTGCACTCTCCCAGGTTCACTGGTGGACTCTCCTGGCAATCGATCTTGGGACCACTGGTGAGAGGAACACAACATCTGTTCCACTCCAATTACATGGGACTTGAGTCAGCAGCTGGGAGATAGACAAGGGCCCAGGCCAGGGCAGTGGGTCCCTTCTGGTCTGCACCAGTGCTGGGTCTCCTGGGGCAGAGATGGCAGAAGGCAAGCATAAGAACAGAAGCAACAGAAACCAAGGGTACTTGGAATCACCAGATCCAAACTCTCCCACCATGTCAAGTCCTAGATACAACATCACACCAGAAAAGCAAGACATGGATCTAAAGTCATTTGTCATGATGATGATGGAGGACTGACTATAAGAAGGAAACACAGGAAAACACAGATAAACAACTTAGAGAGTTACAGAAAAAGAATACCAAACAGGTGATGGAATTGAACAAAACCATGGAGGACATAAAAATGGAAGTAGAAACAATAAAGAAAACCCAAAAGGAGATAACCCTAGAGATAGAAACCATAGGAAAAAAAGCAGGAACCATAAATAGGAGTATCAGCAACAGAATACAAGAGATAGAAGAGAGAATCTCAGGCACAGAAGATTCTATAGGGAGCATAGACACGACAATCAAAGTCTGGCGTTATCTCAGAAAATTGGACATAGTACTACCAGAGGATCCAGCAATACCTCTCCTGGGCATATACCCAGAAGATGTTACAACTGGTAAAAAGGACACATGCTCCACTATGTTCATAGCAGCCTTATTTCTAATAGCCAGAGCTGGAAAGAACCCAGATGTCCCTCAACAGAGAAAGGGATACAGAAAATATGGTGCATTTACACAATGGAGTACTATTCTGCTATTAAAAAAATGAATTTATGAAATTCCTAGGCAAATGGATGAATCTGGAGGACGAAATCCTTAGTGAGGTAACCCAATCACAAAAGAAGTCATTGGATATGCACTCACTGATAAATGGATATTAGTCCAGATACTTAGAACTCCCAAGATACAATCTTCAAAACACATGAAAATCAAGAAGGAAGACCAACGTGTGGATACTTCATTCCTCCTTTGAATAGAAAACAAAATACCCATGAAAGGAGTTACAGAGATAAAGTTTAAAGCTAATATGAAAGGATGGACCATACAGAGACTAACCAACCTGGGGATCCATCCCATAATCAGTCACTAAACTCAGAAACTATTGCATAGGACAGCAAGTGTCTACTGAAGGGACCCTGATATAGCTGACTCCCACAGAAGTGGATGCTCACAGTCATCCATAAGAGGGAGCATGGGGCCCACATTAGAGAAGCTAGAGATAGAACACCAGGAGCTGAAGGGGTCTGCAACCCTAGAAGAGGAACAACAATATGAACTAAACAGACCCCCCAGAACTCGTGTCTCTAGCATCATATGTAAGAGAAGATGGAGTCAGCCATCATTGGGAGGAGAGGCCCCTTGGTACTACAATCTTTATATGAACCAATACAGGGGAAAGCCAGAGCCAAGAAGTGGGAGTGGTTGGGCAGGGGAGCAGGGAGAGGGGAGGGGGGAGGGGACTTTCAGGAATAGCATTTGAAATGTAAATTAAGAAAATATCTAATTAAAAAAAGTAAATAAAAATAAAAAAAATAATAAAAGAAACTGCTAAATACAAAATGATCTTAGCGCAAAATATCCAGGAAGTCCAAGACACAATGAGAAGACCAAACTTAAGGATAATAGGAGTAGATGAGAATGAAGACTCTCAAACTAAAGGGCCAGCAAATATCTTCAACAAAATTATAGAAGAAAACTTTCCATACCTAAAGAATGAGATGCCCATAAACATACAAGAAGCCTATAGAACTCCAAATAGGCTGGACCAGAAAAGAAATTCCTCCCGACACATAATAATCAGAAAAACAAACACACTAAATAAAGACAGAATATTAAAAGCAGTAAGGGAAAAAGGTCAAGTAACATATAAAGGCAGTCCCATTAGAATTATTCCAGATTTCTCACCAGAGACTATGAAAGCTAGAAGATCATGGACAGAGATTATACAGACACTAAGAGAACACAAATGCCAGCCCAGGGTACTATACCCAGCAAAACTCTCATTTACCATACACAGAGAAACCAGAGTATTCCATGACAAATTCAAATTCACACAATATCTTTCCATAAATTCAGCCCTTCAAAGGATAATAACAGAAAAACACCAATACAAGGAAGGAAACTCTGCCCCAGAAAAAGCAAGAAAGTAATCCTTCAACACACCTAAAAGAAGCAAGCCACAAGAACAGAATCCAAACTCTAAAAACAAAAATGACAGGAAGCAACAATTACTGTTCCTTATTATCTCTTAATATCAATGGACTCAATTCCCTGCTAAAAAGACATAGACTATCAGACAGGCTACACAAACAGGACCCAACGTGTTGCTGCTTAAAAGAAACACACCTCAGGAAAAAAGACAGAGACTACCTCAGAGTGAAATGGTGGAAAACAATTTTTCAAGCAAATGGTCCAAAGAAAAAAGCTGGGGTAGACATTCTAATATCGAATAAAATAGACTTTCAACCCAAAATTATCAAAAAAGAAAAAGAGGGGCACTTCATACTCATCAAAGGCAAAATATTCCAAGAGGAACTCTCAATTCTGAATATCTATGCTCCAAATGAAAGGGCAGTCACTTTCATTAAAGGAACTTTAGTAAAGCTCAAAACACACATTGCATCTCACACAAAAATAGTGGGAGACTTCAACACCCTACTCTCATCAATGGAAAGATCCTGGAAACAGAAACTAAACAGAGACTCAGTCAAACTAACAGAGGCTATGAAACATGAACTTAACAGATATCTACAGAATATTTCATCCTAAAACAAAAGGATATACCTTTTTCTCAGCACCTCATGGCACCTTCTCCAAAATTGACCACATAATTGGCCACAAAACAGGTCTCAACAGATTCAAAAATACTGAAATTGTCCCATGCATCCTATCAGATCACCATGGACTAAGGCTGTTCTTCAATAACAGCATAAGTAGTAAAACACCATCATTCACGTGGAAACTGAACAGCACTCTACTCAATGATACCTTGGTCAAGGAAGAAATAAAGAAATGAAAGACTTTCTAGAGTTTAAAGAAAATGAAGCCACAACATACCAAACTTATGGGACACAATGAAAACATTCCTAAGAGGTAAATTCATAGCTCTGAGTTCCTACGGGGAAAAAAAATGGAGAGAGCATACACTAGTAGATTGGTAGCACATCTACACGCTCTAGAACAAATGGAAGCAAATTCACCTAAGAGCAGTAGAGGGCAGGAAATAATCAAACTCAGGGACAAAATCGACCAAGTAGAAACAAAAAGAACTATTCAAAGAATCAATCAAACCAGGAGCTGGTTCTTTGAGAAAGTCAACAAGATAGATAAACCCTTAGCAAAACTCACTAGAGGGCACAGAGATAGCATCCTAATTAACAAAAATAGAAATGAAAAGGGAGACATAACAACAGATCCTGTGGAAATTCAAAACACCATTAGATCCTTCTACAAAAGGTTATATTCAAAAAAATGGAAAATCTAGACAGATACCAGGTACCAAAGTTAAAACAGGATCAGATTAATGACCTAAACAGTCCTATATCTCCTAAAGAAATAGAAGCAGCCATTAATAGTCTCCCAACCAAAAAAAGTCCAGGAACAGATGGGTTTAGTGAAAAGTTCTATCAGACCTTCAAGGAAGACCTAATTCCAGTTCTTCTCAAACGATTCAACTAAATAGAATCTGAAGGCACACTACCCTATGAATCCACAATTATTCTGATACCTAAACCTCATAAAAACACAACAAAGTTAGAGAACTTTAGAACAATTTCCCGTATAAATATCGACGCAAAAATAGTCAACAAAATTCTCTCTAACCAAATCCAAGAACACATCAAAATGATCATCTATGATGACCAAGTAGGCTTCATCCCAGGAATGCAGGGATGGTTTAATATAAGGAAATCCATCAACTGTAATACATTATATAATCAAACTCAAAGATAAAAACCACATGATCATCTCTTTAGATGCTGAGAAAGCATTTGACAAAATCCAACACCCATTCATGATAAAAGTCTAGGAAAAATAAGGAATTCAAGGCCCATACCTAAACATAATAAGGAGCAATCTACAAGAAACCAATGGCCAACATCAAACTAAATGGGGAGAAACTGGAAGCAATCCCACTAAAATCAGGGACCAGACAAGGCTGCCCACTTTCTCCATACCTATTCAATATAGTTCTTGAAGTCCTAGCCAGAGCAATTCAACAACAAAAGGAGGTCAAGGGGATACAAATTGGAAAGGAAGAAGTCAAATTATCGATAATTGCAGATGTTATGATAGTTTATATAAGTGTCCCCAATAACTCCACCAGAGAACTCCTAAACCTGATAAACAGCTTCAGTGCAGTAGCTGGATATAGAATTAACTCAAACAAATTGATGGCCTTAAACTATACAACGGATAAATGGGCCAAGAAAGAGATTAGAAAAACAACACCCTTCACAATAGTCAATAACAATATAAAATATCTTGGTGTGACTCTAACAAAGGAAGTGAAAGATTTGTATGATAAGAACTTCACATCTCTGAAGAAAGAAATTGAGGAAGAACTCAGAAGATGGAAAGATCTCCCATGCTCATGGATGGGCAGAATCAATATAGTCAAAATGGCTATAGTGCCTAAAGCAATCTACAAATTCAATGCAATCCCCATCAAAATTCCAACTCAATTCTTCAAGGATTTAGAAAAGAAAATTTGCAAGTTCATCTGGAATAAGAAAAAACCTAGACTAGCAAAAACTCTTCTCAACAATAAAAGAACCTATGGTGGAATCACCAGGCCTGACCTCAAGCTGTACTACAGAGCAAGTGTAATAAAAACTGCATGGTACTTGTACAACAAGAGACAGGTAGATAAATGGAATAGGATCAAAGACCCAAAAATGAATCCACACACCTATGGTCACCTGATCTTTGACAAGGGAGCTAAAACTATCCAGTGGAAAAAAGACAGCATTTTCAACAAATGGTGCTGGCACAACTGACAGTTATCAAGTAGAAGACTGGGAATTGATCCATTCTTATCTCCTTGTACTAAGGTCAAGTCTAATTGGTTGAAGGATCTCCACATCAAACCAGAGACACTGAAAACTATAGAGGAAAAATTGAGGAAAAGCCTCGAAGAATAATTCCTGAATAGAACAGCAAAGGCTTGTGCTGTACGATCAGGATTGACAAATGGGACCTCATAAAGTTACAAGGCTTCTGTAAGGCAAAAGATACTGTCAACAAGATCAAAGGGCCACCAACAGATTGTGAAAGGATCTTTGCCATCCTAAATCAGATAGTGAGCTGATATCCAATATATATAAAGAACTCAAGAAGGTAGAGACCAGAAAATCAAATATCCCCATTAAAAAGTGGGGCACAGAGTTAAACAAAGAATTCTCAACTGAGGAATACTGAATGGTTGAGAAGCACCGGAAAAAATGTTCAACATCCTTAATCATCAGGGAAATGCAAATCAAAACAACCCTGAGATTCCACCTCACACCAGTAAGAATGGCTAAGATCAAAAAATCAGGTGACAGCAGATGCTGGTGTGGATGTGGAGAAAGGGGAACACTCCTCCATTGTTGGTGGGAATGCAAGCTTGTTCAACCACTCTGGAAATCAGTCTGGTGGTTCCTCAGAAAATTGGACATAGTACTACTGGAAGATCCTGCACTACCTCTCCTGGGCATATATCTAGATGATGTTCCATCTGGTAATAACGACACATGTTCCAGCATGTTCATAGAATCCTTATTCATAATAGCCAGAAGCTGGAAAGAACCCAGATGTCCCTCAAAAGAGTAATGGATACAGAAAATGTGGTACATTTACACAATGGAGTACTACTCAGCTGTTAAAAACAATGAATTCATGAAATTCCTAGGCAAATGGATGGATCTAGAGGGCATCATCCTGAGTGAGGTAACCAAATCACAAAAGAACTCACATAGCATGTACTCACTGATAAGTGGATATTAGCCCGGAAACCTAGACTACCCAATATACATTTTACTAAATACATGAAACTGAAGAAGAATGATTATCAAAATGTGGACACTTTGCCCCTTCCTAGAATTAAGAACAAAGCACACACTGAAGGAGTACAGAGATCAAGTGTGGAGCTGAGTCAAAAGGATGGACCAAACAGTGACTGCTGCAGCCGGGGGGATCCATCCTATAATCAGCCACCAAACATAGATACTATTGCATATACCAGCAAGGTAGTGCTGAAAGTGCCCTGATATAGCTTTCTTGTGGGAGGCTATACCAATGCCTAGCAAACACCGAAGTGGATGCTCACAGTCAGCTATTAGATAGAGCACAGGGTTCCCAAGGAAGGAGAAAGAGAAAGTACCCAAGGAGCTGAAGGTGTCTTCAACCCTACAGGTGGAAGAACAACATGAACTAACTGGTACCTCCAGAGCTCATGTCTCTAGCTGCATATATAGAAGAAGATGGCCTAGTTGGCCATCATTGGGACGAGAGGCCCCTTGGTCATGCAAACTTTATATGCCCCAGTACAGGGGAACACCAGGGCCAATAGGGGGGAGTGTATGGGGTGGGTAATGGAGCAGGGTGGGGGATTGGAGAGGGTTTAGGGGATTTTCGGGAGAACATATGAAATGTAAATGAAGAAAATATCCAATAAAAAATGGAAAAGATGAAAATATCTAATAAAAATAAATTGAGTAACTCTCAAATTATCAAATTAAAGCATTTCTCAACAAGCTATCATATTTTATCAGAAGGTAAGACTTTTACTCTCCAAAATATAGTGAAGAAGTAAGAATAGGGATTAATCAGCTAAAACTGATCTGTCTTTTTCATGAAACCAATGTTAGGGTCCAATTGATTAAGGTCTTGCTTTAAGCATACATGATTAACTATTCTTGCTTCATGCTGAGGAAAGGGGTAGCTTCTAACAACCTTGGCTAACTGTTCTTTTGCAAGTTGTACTGGCTAGTTTTGTGTCAACTTGACACAGCTGGGGTTATCAGAGAGAAAGGAGCTTCAGTTGGGGAAGTACCTCCATGAGATCTAGCTGTGGGATATTTTCTCAATTAGTGATCAAGGGGGAAAGGCCCCTTGTGGGTGGGACCATCTCTGGGCTGGCAGTCTTGGGTTCTATAAGAGAGCAGGGTGAGGAAGCCAGGGGAAGCAAGCCAGTAAAGAACATCCCTCCATGGCCTCTGCATCGGCTCCTGCTTTCTGATCTGTTTGAGTTCCAGTCCTGACTTGCTTTGGTGATGAAAAGCTGTATCGAAATGTAAGCTGAATAAACCCTTTCCTCCCCAACTGCTTCTTGGTCATGATGTTTGTGCAGGATTAGAAACCCTGACTAAGACAAATTGGTACCAGCATAGTGGGGTATTCCTGTGACAGCCTGACAATGTTTTGGGGAAGACTATGGAAGGACTTTAGAACTTTGAGCCAAAAGATCCATTTGTTGTTAATAGCTCTGTGAGATGTTGTGTAGGAGCTTGGAAGATCATGTTGAGAACAGTGCAGAAAATGTAGGCCTGGCTTGTGAAATTTCAGAGGGAAAATTAAAGACTCTTTTCAGGGCCATTGCTATTTTGGATTGTGAGGATTCTGTGGTTCTGGTTAGCTGGGGCTGAAGAATCAGCTGTGTTAACAAGATACCAGAACTACTAAAATGAAACTTTTGCATTATGGGACTATCAATGCTGGTTAGATGGAGCTAAGAAATTAGCAGTGATTAAGAAGAGACCAGCATCGTTGAGGTGACATCTTCTGGGAAGTGCTTTCTGAGAGCACAAAGAGGCTGTGTTTCAGAGATAGCCAATGTTTTACCTCTTACAGCAGCAGGACTTGGTAATGTTTCAGAGTCACCCAGGTGGTACTGGTTTTAAAGGCGTGAAGGGGTCATGCAGAGAAGCTGAGGCTCTGCACTGTGATAGGCCATGGAAGGCCATTGGTGAAGGTGCAGCCTCAGTTGCAATTGATGGCCCCAGCCAGAAGGGGTCATGCAAAGGAGTTGAGGCTTGGCACCAGGAAGAGAGCCTATGAGAGGCTAGTGTTGAAGTCTAGTTACAGTGGGAGGCAGCAGTGTTTTGGAGATGCCAGTACCATAAGATGACCAAGAACAGCAGCAGCAGTCGAGTTTAAGTGGCTGGAGACTAGGAGAAAACATGTGTGCTACAAAGGACAGGGCTAGAGAAGTGACCCAAGCCCTTGGAGGAGCCCAGAAGATTGTGAGTTGGATCCCAGACATTGGACAGTTGGAGTTTGATTTTGCTTTTCATTGTGACTCTGCCCTGATGCTTTTCCCTCTTGAAGGACATATTTTAGTGGAACCCACATTTAAGAGACTTTTAATTGTAAAGACTTTGGATTTTAAGAGAGATTGAAATTTTAAGAATTTGCAAAGACTGTGGGACTTTTAAAGTTATTTAAGATCTGGGGATTGAATAAGAACTAAGGATAGAGGCTTACTAGTGATGTATTTGTGTGTCAACTTGACAAGGGGTCATTTGTACTGGCTAGTTTTGTGTCATCTTGACACAGCTGGGGTTATCAGAGAGAAAGGAGCTTCAGTTGGGGAAATACCTCCATGAGATCTAGCTGTGGGGTATTTTCTCAATTAGTGATCAAGGGGGAAAGGCCCCTTGTGGCTGGGACCATCTCTGGGCTGGCAGTCTTGGGTTTTATAAGAGCAGTCTGAGCAGGCCAGGGGAAGCAAGGCAGTAAAGAACATCCCTCCATGGCTTCTGCATCAGCTCCTGCCTTCTGACCTGCTTGAGTTCCAGTCCTGACTTCTTTGGTGATGAACAACAGTATGGAAGTATAAGCCAAATAAACCCTTTCTTCCCTAACTTGCTTCTTGGTCATGATGTTTGTGCAGGAATAGAAACCCTGACTAAGACAGAAGGGGTCCCTTTTACATAAGGTTGCATGTGTTTTAGTAACTGACTTAGCCAGTACTGGAAAGTATAAACTCAGGCCTGATCTCCTGAACTAATTCACGGGCTATTAGGGCGTCACCCTTTCTCAGGTCAATTCATTCCTTTCAATCATCATCATCATCATCATCATCATCATCATCATCATCATCATCTCTGCCTCAAAGTAAGTTTTTTCAGAATGTGTTTTGTTATAATATAAGACTAATGCAAAAAGAGATTGTGTGACATGTGGATGATAGAGCATATGATGACATATATAAGTAAAAGAGCATATTGAACACATGAGATTTTACTAATTGTCATACATTTTATATATAAATATCATCATCCATGATTAATTATTTGGTGGCTTCAACATCCAAAATAATTTAACTGTCTATAGAAACTGAGGATTTTAAACAGATTTAGCTTAAACAGGATTTGTTTACTGACCACGTGTTCATGTATGTGACT
The DNA here is from genome assembly GCA_902729485.2 of Mus minutoides. Lineage (NCBI taxonomy): Eukaryota > Metazoa > Chordata > Mammalia > Rodentia > Muridae > Mus > Mus minutoides. The sequence continues at coordinate 32,448 of CACVCL010022211.1, read as the reverse complement.
AAGTACACCAATATATACTGTGACCTCTATCCTCCACCAAAGTTCTTCAACCTGAACATGGAGTTATATATGAATTTTAGAACTATTCTTTTGTATTCATTGAGTGAGATAGAGATTTTTATTAGGACTTAATTGAATAGGTAAATAGCTTTTGGTAGAATTATCATGACCACAGTAGTAATTCTACCAATCTATGGCCATGGACAAACTTTCCGTTTTCTAATATCTTTCTCTATGTAATCTATTCATTGGGATACATTTTACCTCTAGAAGCCTTTCTTTCCTTTGATAGGTTCATTTCTGGATATTTTATCCACTTTGAGGCTATTGTGAACAAAAATATCTCTATAATTTCTATCTTGTATATATGATTGTACTCTATAGAAAGAATACCAGGTTTTGAAATTTAATTCTCTATCCTGTCACAATGCTGGAACTGTTCAACATTACTTGGGGATTTTTGGAGACCATTCATATCTCTCATGTACAGTGTCATGTTGTCTACAAATATGTAAAATTCATTATCATATTTTTAAATATTTCATAAAAATATTGGGATTGCTAGTATCTTATGTATGTCATATCAACTGTGAATAAGTACGTTTTGACTTCTTTTTTATATGCCATCCCTTCTATTGACTTGAATTGCTTCTATGTCCAGCTAGTGCTTCCAAGACAATAATGAAAAGCAACAAAAGCATGTATAGCCACATCTTATTGATTAGGATTACTGCATTCAGGAATATTTTGGCTGAGGAGTGTTTAGACAAAGCTTTTATTATATTATTTTATGTTTACAATGATCCTATTTTATCTAGGACTTTTATTTATGAAGTCATATTGGACTTTGTCAATATTTTCTTCAGTATTTATCAGGATGATCACTGATTTTTGTCTCTAAGACCCTTTGGTATTTTATCACATTTACTGACTAGTGTATGGAGAACCATCCCTTCAACTCATAGATAAAGTCTATTTAGTCTTGGTGGATAAACTTTTTGAAGTATATCTGCAGTTGTTTTGCAAGTATTGAATTGAGTGTCATTTAATTTAAATTCATCAGGGGTATTAAGCTGTAGTTTCCTTTTTTCTTATGTCTTTACATGATTTTTGGTGGTAAAGTGCTTTTTGGCGACATAGAAACAATTTAGTTCTGCTCTTTATGTTTATATTTTTGTTTAAGTAGTTTACAAATGATTTGTTGGAGATCTTTTATCTTGTAAAATTCTCAGTGAATCCAACTGGCCAAAATCTTCAATCACCTCATTTGTTATGAGTTTGTTTATGGTTTTATCTCTCCTTGGTTTAATTTTGTTTCGTTGACTGAATCTAGATATTCTTCCATTTGTTTTAAGCTTTCTGGTTAATGACGTCAGGCTTTTCAAATATTCTTGCATGATGTTCTGGAGTTCTTTAGTTACCATTGTACTGTTACCTCGGCCAACTTTTATTCTTTTAGTTTGAGTTGCCTCTTTCTTCTTTTGCTTAGTTTGGCCAAGTGTCAATAATATATATCTTCTAAAGAATCATCTCTCAGTTTCGGTGATTTCTTGTATTGTTTTCTTTGGTTTTGGTTAATTGAATTCTGCTTTTGTCATTCTTCCTTGCCATTGACTGGATTTGCATTTGGTTTATTACTGCTTTTCAAGACCTTTTGAGTTTCATCATTAAGTAATTTATTTGTTTTCTTTGAAAGTCTTTAATAAAATGAATTAATTCTATAAATTACCATCACATAACTGCTTTTAAAGTTTCTCAGTGGTTTGCTTGTGCTATGTTTTTATTTATATTTCACTCAAGAACGTTTTTGAATTTTCATTTATTCTTTGACTTATATAGTAATAACTTGTGTAATATCGAAGTTTGCCTTTTTTACCACATATTTATTTGTTACTGATTTTAAGATGTATGACTTATGGACAGATAGGATGTACAAAGGAAGTAACTGTAGTATTTCTGTATTTGTAAATATTGGTTTTGTATCCCTGAATATTGTACTTTTTTAAACATTTTTTTTTCTGTGCTACTAAGTAGAATGCATATATTAGGCTTTTAAATGAAATATCGTGCATAAATATAAAGTCCATTTGGTGAATTATTTCATTTCAGTTTGATATTTGCTTGTCCAGATGTTTATCTATTGGCATTTATAGGGTATTGTATTATCTGTATGAATAATGGAATTATGTTAATCTTTGTGCTTTAATTCCAGTAGAATATTTTTAATGAAGTTAGATGCACAAGTATTTAGTCAACATATGTTTAAGGCAATAATATATCCTTTAATTACTCTTCTCTTGATTAGAATGATGCTGCTTTATTAATATTTTTAATTGACTTTAGCTTAGAGTCTATTTCATCAGAAATTATGATAACAATGCCTGCTTTCTTCCTTTTATTGTTAAAGATTATATTATCTTTTTATAATCTTTATTTTATATTTATTTATATATTTATATTATATATATTTATAAAGAAAATAAAGAAAATAAAAAATATAAAGAAAATAAATAGGTTTATTTTCTTTTATTATTATGTCACCAGCCTGAGTTTTTGACTGCTGAATTTAAGTCATTAATATTTAAAATTATTAATGAAATCTGTGCATTCATTGCATTCATTGTGTTTTAATTTATACTACTGATGTTGTTAGTGAGACTTTATGTTTATTAATTATAGAGTCTCATTTCTTCCTCCAGTTTCTTGGCTATGCTCTCTTTTTTCTTCATTCGAAAATACTTTGTTTTGTGTTTTCATTAGGTTCTCTTGTTGGATTTTTTTTTTTTTTTTTTTTTTTTTAGGCTTTTTAAACCATGGAAAATATTTCTTTCTTCTTCATCTATGAAAGACAGTTTTGTTGGGCCGGTTAATATAGTTAAGAATTCATGGCATTTCCAGACTTGAAGTGTTCTTTTCATGCTCCTCTGAATTCCTACATTTCAACACAACAAGTTTTATTCTGATGGTGTTTCTTCTTTGTATAAGACACTCTTTCATTCTTCTGTGTAATGATTGTTTTAACTATGATATGTGGTAGAAATTTTCTTTTCTGGTCCTGTTTATTTGATGTTCTGTTTATTTATTTTTGTATGGGTATGTTTTTTCTTAGTTTGTGCAAGATTTTTTTTCTATGACCTTGTTGAAGATCTGGTCTAGGCCATTGACCATGGATTGTTTATAATCTATATCAATAATTCAAAGATTTGGTGCTTTTATGGTGCCCACATATACTGAGTGGTCTTTTCCTGGAATTCAATTTCTCATATTATTTGCTTGTTCATTGAGATTCTCTTCCTTACTTCAAGTCCTGATATTTTTCAGCAGTTTCATCCATTATACTTGTCAAGGCTTCCCTTTGAATTTACTAGCTGAGTTATTGGGTTTTTCAATTCTATCTATATTTTGGCTTTACTATCGCTAAAAGTTTCAAAGTCTTTTGAATTATATTTTCAAATCCTAAGTTATCTTTCACTTTTCTGCCATCTTCATCTGTGTGTTTTATTGAATATTATAAAAGCATTAATTTTATCTAAGTTATTTCTCTTTAAATGTATTGATAAGTTCCATTGGTTTTTGTTTTAAATCTCTGAATTCTTTGATAAAGTTTATGATTTTTCTTTTAAATTTAATGCCCTGGGTTTATCTATGTCATTCTCATTGGCATACCTGTTTGTAGGACTGAGAAGCAGGGGCTTTGGGGGTGATACTTTGTCTTAGTATCTCCATTGCTGTGAACAAACACTATGACCAAGGCAACTCTTCTAAAGGACAGCATTTACTTTGGGTTAGCTTACAGTTTGAGAGGTTCAGTTCTTCATCACCAAGGTAGAAAACATGGCCTCATCTAGGCAAGCATGGTACTCCTGAAGGTGCTGAGGGTTCTACAGCTTGTTCTGATTGGAACTAAGATAAGACTGGCTTCCAGGCAGCTATGAGGAGGACTGCAAAAACTACATCCACAGTGAAATACTTCCTACAACAATGCCACACCTCCTAATAGTGCCAGTCTCTGGAATACGGATATTCAAACCAAGACATTCCACACCCTGTCTCCCATAGGCTTGTTCAAACTCATGAGTCTGTGGTGGCCACACCTAGTCATAGCATAGTCAAAGTCCAACTTCAAAAGTCCTATAGTCTGTATAGTGTCAATAATGTTAGAATTCCAAAGTTCAAAATCTCTTTTGAGATTCATCTAATCACTTAACTGTAATCCATTTTAAAATCAAATAAAAAAGTAGATCACTCATCTCCAACATCACAGGGTATTCATTACCATTCCTAAATGTTATAGTGAGGAAATACTGGTCTAAAACAAGGCCAAAAGCCAGCTGGGCAAACTCTAAACATTGTATCTTCATGTCTGATGTCAAAGCTCTCTTCAGATTTCTCCAAGTCCTTTTCTTCTTTATTGACTGTAGCACAATTTCTCTTTGGCTTGTTCCACACACTGACAGCAGTTTTCCCCAGCAGGAATCCCAAGACTCTGGTATCTCCAACACCTTGAGGTCTCCAAGGCAATTTGAACTTCACAGCTACTTGTTCCAATACCTGGGATCCACACATGATCTTCGGGGCTCTGCCAAGAGCAAAGCTTGTGTAACTTCTCCAGCTTTGTTCTCTGTAGCACTCTAGGCTCTAGTTGACTCCATTCCAATTCTACTGCTGTTCTTGGTCATTATCACACAGTACTGGCATTTCCAAAATGCTGGGATATTTCATTGCAATTAGGCTTCAACAATAGCCTCTTGTAGCCTACCTTCATGGTCCCAAGCCCCAAATTTGTTGCATGACCTCATTCCTGAGCTGTAAATTGTAACGTAGGCTGTACCTTCCTCAATGTTCTTCCCTTCCTTAACAGGTCTCAGTTGTTCTCCATGATCTATCCATGCCTTCAAAACCAGTACAACTTGGATAATTCTTACACATTACTAAGTTTAGCTGCAGAATGAGGGGAATCTCTCAAACACAGCTTCTTTGCGCTCTCAGAAAACACTTCCCAGAATATTTCATTTCAGTGATGCTGTTCTCTTTTTTTGTTTGTTTGTTTGTTTGTTTTTTGAGACAGGGTTTCTCTGTGTAGCCATAGCTTTCCTGGAACTCACTCTGTAGACCAGCTGGCCTTGAACTCAGAAATCCGCCTGCCTCTGCCTCCCAAGTGCTGGGATTAAAAGCATGTGTCACCACGCCGGGCTGCTGGTCTCTTCTTAGTCACTGCTTATTTCTTATCTCTAGATAACCAGTATCTATTGTCCTAGTAGCTACTTCTATTCTTAACTTTAAAGCCAGAGCTACATGGCCAAAGCTACCAAGTTCTGCAGCTTTCTGGGGCTAGAACATGAACTCTTTTGTCCTATTTCATTATTTCAAGCTTTCTGATTTCTAACTCCTCCACTGCCTAAGCTTTGCTGTCCTGGATCTTGCTTTGTAAATTGACTTTGAACTGAGAAATCTTCATGGCTGTGTCTCTTGAATGCTGGGATTAAAGGTGTGTGCCAGCATGCCTGGACCTAAGCTTCTCATGGCTACTATTTTTTAAGATCCTGATCAAAAAGCCCATATCTTCCAGCCTCACTATCTAGAAGATTTCTAGATCCACCCTCCATTTCTCCATTGTAGTTCATTACAGATTAAAAGTTCAAATGAAGACAATAACCAGGTGATATCACCTAATATGACATAACTATTTCTTTTTGAACTGCAACCATAAAAAAATAAGCTTATCTGGGTTGCATCCTGCCCTGAGATCACCATTCCTTTAACTTGGTTATTACCTTGAACACAGGATTCAGCTCCATTTCACATCCTTGTGCCCCTTTTTTATTTGAACCATACATTTAGCACTTTTCCATTCTAAGTTTGCTATACATGACCAAATACTCTTCATGAGAGTGAACGAGAGGACAAAATATATTCTGGGCTTTTGTGAGACTTACTTTGTCAATGCAATTAATAAAAACCTCTTTATCTTAGCCTCATGGAGACTCTTCAAAAAAATTATAAGAATGATTGACAGAGTTCAAATCACTCTGATTATCAATATTTTCCATATTCCTACTAGGATGTCCCATTAAGTTCCACTTAAAACATTCAGTGAATTTTCAAATCCAAAGCCTCAAAATTCACATCCCTTCAAACAAAAACCTGGTCAGATCTGTCAGAGAAATTCCCTATATCTTGGTTAGCACCAACTTCTCTTTTCCATTGCTGTTAAATCTTGTTCTGATTGAAACCATGAGAAGACTACTTCCAGGCAGCTTAGAGGAAGGTCTCAAAGCCTTTGTGCACAGTGACACACTTCCTCCAATAAAGCCACACTTAGTGTAACAAACCCAACATTCTAATAGTGCCAGTCACAGGGCCAAACATATTCAAACTGCCACATTCTGACGTGATTTTTCATTTAGCTTTTATTTTTGCAACAAGATTTAGACACATGGATTTTTTGTTGTTGTTTCTTTTGTGTCTGATATAGATAGAGCTGTTTGGGACAATTAGATTCAAATGTGCTCTCCAAGTTGCTTCTAGAGACTGGACATAGTTTCCATAGAATGATGTCAGGAGAACATAAAGGACTGGACTAGTATTTATGATTTGTATCAAGGTCAAAGTTTGAAATTTAAAGGGTATATCTGGGAGCAATGTGTAATATGGGGAAGATCAGGAAGACATACTCTAGAAATAAAGAGCATATCTGGCATAGTAGATAGACAGAATGTGGTCAGGGAGGAAACTGAAGTTTGAAGCCGTGACAGATGTCCTGGAAATAGCCTAAGAGGTTGAGAACAGCATAGACCGATACGGTCCAAACTAAGCTATAAATGTGACCAAGTTAGATAGGGGGTTGAGGTGGATATACTGAGGGGACGATCAAGTGGACTTAAAAGGTTGCACCATAGAGAAAGATATATAGGATCTCACTTATTTAAGAGCTAGGTTTTCAGATTAAAGTCTCATATGAAGTATCATATGCCTGCTTATTGCAGCTAGGTGTGCTGGTGATTGAAATTGAGCCATAGAATGATATCTTATATGTGGACATCATTATGCTTGTCATGAAAAAATATATATAAATAGCATTTCATATGACTTTGGTGTACAATGCCATGAATTGTAAAAGAACAATACCTGTCATTTTAATCTTCAGTTATATGACATTAAGATAATACCAGTATATGTGTATATTTATGTGTATAGTTTACACACTATTAACTATATATAGTTATATTTTATATATAATTCTATATAATTATATCTCTATCTGTCAAAGACTTGGTACTAAGAAGTCCCATGTGCTTTTGGAAGCCTCTATTATTTCTACCCTTTTTTACTAAAGTGTTGTGCTGTGTTGCCTTTCAAAGATGAAAGTGAAGTTGCCCTCATACATGGTTGTATATTTAATGTCATAATATAATACCTGCTTATAAGTAAATAGGGATAATTATTTTTATGCATTTTATATATTATCCTGTTGCTGAGATAATGCAACACGACTAGGGCAACTAATGGAAGAAAGAGTTTTTTATGGTTCTAGAGGGATATGAGTCTGGCATGTCAGAGAAGCATGGCAGCAATTAATCACAATAGAAGAATCAGGAAGCTGGCAGCTCACATCCTAAACTGCAAAGTAAAGAACGTGACCTACGTATAGATCCATGGCTTATTTTTTTTAAATTAATCATTCCATTCATTTACATCTCAAAGAGTATTCCACTTTCTGGTTACCCCCTTCACCAACCCCCAATCCTATATCTGCTCTCCCCCCTCCCCTTTGACTGTGTGAGGGCACTCCCCCACCCACCCACCCACATTCTTTTGCCCCACCACTCCAGCATCTCCCTATAGTGGAATATCAAAACTCCATGGGACCAAGGAACTCACTTGCCTCCCATTGGTGTCAGGTAAGACCATCCTCTGTTATGTACATATCTGGAGCCATGGATCCCTCCAGGTACACTCTTTGGTTGATGGTCTAGATTCTGGGAGAACTGGGTGGTCTGGCAAGCCTATGTTGTTCTTCCAATGGGTAAAAATCCCCCTCCACTTACCCAGTTCTTCTGCCAGCTTCCCCACCAGATTCTTTGAGCACAGTCTGATAGTTTGATCCAAGAATTCATATCTGCATTGGTTAGTCACTGGCCAGAGCTCCTCAGGAACTACCATACTAGGTTCCTGTCAGGAAGTACCTCTTGACCACACCAACAGTGTTGGGTTTTAGTGTCTGAACACATGATGAATTCCCAGGTGGTGAAATCCCTTGTTGGTCTTTCAATTTGTTTTTCCTGTTCTTCCTTTGGACAGGAACATTTTTGGGTTAAAAATCTTGAGATGGATGGGTAAGCCCAACATCAATGACATACTTCCTCTAACATCTCTGTACTTCCTCTAGCATGTCTTTACTTCCTAAGTCTCACCAAATAGCATCACCAGTTTGAAACAAGTATCAAATATTTGTGCTTTTCAGAGAAATTCCCATTTAAACCACACATTATAAAGAAATATTCAACCTTAGTTTTAAGATTATAAATATATGTAAACAAACACACATACACACACTTATACATAAAACATAGTGTTACTTCTTGAGACTTGAAATTCAGATTCCATTCACTCACTTTGATTTATTGCATTTCTATTGCTCATTCACCTTAACTTATATGTCATTGTTTCCAACTTGAGCAGTAATAGTGTCATCATTGGGAATGAGTTTCGCACATCCAAAGCTGTACACCTGCTGTTTCCATCTGTTTCCTCTGCTCTTTCACCTTGCTGAGAAAAGGTGTAAGAAGAAGCACAATAAATCCAATAGCAGCTCCTCTTAGGAGCTCTCATTTTTACACACCAGGCTAAAATAAATTAAATTTGGAAATGAAGAAAACATTTATTTTCCATATTCATGGAAAATATATTACTTTTCCATTTCATAGTACCATAAAAAATTCCAAAGATTTCAAAGGTTATCTCTACACTCAAATGAATTTCTATAAAATGTGTGCTTTTAAATGGTGATATTTAAAAATATAATTACTATTAGGCTATAAAGTACAGAAGACATAGCTTTCTGTACCATAGACCATCAACTTTCTAAAATTTCACATGTTGAACTTCCTTAGGCTTTTGCACAGAAAACAGTGGGATACATAATTTATTTCATTTTACATTTTCACTGTTTTGTTAAAAGAAATATCAAGCTTGCCTTCAAAGTTATCTATATCTTAAAGATATGTTGCTAAAGAAACTTGTAAGTGATAATTTATTTAAGTTTAATAGTCTATTTATCCTCATAGATTTAGTTTCTTTGGTAATAAAATTGAAGACATAAAATTAATGTATATGTACTTTCTGTTTTATTAATGCTTATATGAATACTCCATCATGTTTACTCTTAAAGACAGCAGAGAGTAGTGATAAAGTAACAATTTGCATAGGTAGTTCCATCAAATCATTCTCCCTCTCCTCACTCATTCAGACACATACGCTAAATTTATGAAAATGCAGTAGTTATGAAAATAGATGGATTTATATGTGCATATATTTGTGGCTTGTATATACACACACTATTTTTATATGACTGAATTTGAAAGTGTTGCAGATTTTATTACTTTTCCAGTTTTTGTCCTGTAAAAGTTAAAGGTACAAAGACAATTACAACCTCCTAATTTACTTACCCCTGCTCATCATTGTTTAGGTAAATTTATATATGAAAGTCCTAGTTAAACTTTTTGCTTCTGCTTTTTTTTCTACCAGAAGATTCAGAATGTCCAAGGTTAGCTGTCCAATAAGATAAACTTAAAAACCAGCAGATTCTGTTTCTAAGGGAGAAGGAAGAACTTTTAGGGTAGAGGGAGAGATGACCCGGGTAGGGGAGAGGCCTGTCAATCATGTAGTAGCAGAAATAAGTTTCTGGTTGGTTAATGCTTGCTTTGAGACTGTGCCTTTTAACACTTTTGGGGGGACTAATAATGTCTTAGACCCTGTTATTGGTGTCCTGAAAGCTCTGGATTGTGAACAACATTTCAGTTTCCTTATCTGATGAATAAACACAGAGTCCTCAAATATTGTGCTGTATCACATACATTGGGAACAAGATAAATATAGCATGGATATGCCCACTAACTAGATTCTGCCAGGCAGTGACAGTCTCCAGCAGAGCGTGTACTAATCCAGGAGTGGCAGAACAATCCTCAATAGGCAGCAAGAGAAACAACAAGATGTGCATTGGTTTGAAACAAAGCTTGGTCTCCTTTGTTAATGTACTTAATTACAGGCTTGGTAGGCCCTCGGTATATATTACTGCTAATTCTACCATTATCAATGCCCTCAAGAGTGTCATTCAAAAAAGAATATTAGCAATTAAACTCATGGTCTTCAGAACTCCCTAAGATTCTTTTTTTTTTTTTTTTCTTTTTTATTCCTTTTCAGATTTTGCTCCACTTATGGAATTGTGACCACTCACACAGGAAAAAGAATGACAGCATATAAACAACATTTATACATATCCACAATATCATAGACTTCAGCACAAGCAACTACAGATTTAAGAATACATCTCTATTTCTGACGGGCTAAATTACATGCTTTAGGTTAACAGGTTTTTTTTTTTTTTTTTTTTTTTTTTTTTTTTTTTTTTTTTTTTTTTTTTTTTTTTTTTTTTTTTTTTTTTTTTTTACATTTATTGTATGTATATGAGTATTTTGCATTTATATACAATAAATGCAATAAATATTGTGTGTTTGTATGGTACACTTGGATGTCAGAAAGTGATGTTGGATACTCTAAGAACTGATTGTTTCAAGTTATCATATGGATGCTAAGAAGCAAAGTTGGGTCCTCTACAAGAGTAACAAATGATGGTAACAACTGAGCCATCTCTCTAGTCCTCTGTTTTCAAAGCTTAACCTTCTATATCCCTTGACACTCAAGTACTGGAAGTTTTCAAGATGCTTTGTGAATTATAGCAATCAATACTTGCCATGTTGGAAATTAACATTGAGCATTGTGGTTCACACCTTCAATCCTAGCACTTGAGAAGCAGAGGCTGTCATACCTCTGTGATTTTTTTTCTCCTTATTAGATATTTTCTTCATTAACATTTCAAATGTTATCTAGAAATTTCCCCTTGCCCTCCCACATCCCCGCCCTGCTCCCCTACCCACCCCCTCCCACGTAATGGCCCTGGAATTCCCCTGTACTGGGGCATATAGAGTCTGTATGACCAAGGGGCCTCTCCTCCCAATGATGGCCAACTAGGCCATCTTCTTCCATATATGCAGCTAGAGACATGAGCGCAGGGGGAACTAGTTAGTTCATGTTATTCTTTCACGTATAGGGTTGAAGACCCCTTCAGCTCCTTGGGTACTTTCTCTAGCTCCCTCCTTGGGAGTCCTGTGTTCCAACTAATAGCTGACTGTGAGCAACCACTTCCGTGTTTGCCAGGCACTGGTATAGCCTCCCAGGAGACAGCTATATCAGGTCCCTTTCAGCATTATCTTGCTGGCATATGCTATAGTGTTTATTTTGGTGGCTGATTATGGGAAGGATCCTTGGCAGCAGCCGTCACTGGTTGGTCCATCCTTTTGATTCAGCTTCACACATGATCTCTGTAACTCCTTCAGTGTGTGCTTTGTTCTTAATTCTAGGAAGGGGCAAAGAGACCACATTTTGAACTTCATTCTTCTTGAGATTCATGTGTTTAGTAAGTTGTATCTTGGGTAGTCTAGGGTTCTGGGCTAGTATCCACATATCCGTGAGTACATGTTATGTGAGTTCTTTTGTGATTGGGTTACCTCACTCAGGATGACACCCTCCAGATCCATCCATTTGCCTAGGAATTTCATATATTCATTGTTTCTAATAGCTGAGTAGTACTCCATTGTGTAAATGTACCAAATTTTTTGTATCCATTCCTCTGTTGAGGGACANATAACCGCCAGTTGTGCCAGCACCATTTGTTGAAAATGCTGTCCTTTCTCCACTGGATAGTTTTAGCTCCCTTGTCAAAGATCAGGTGACCATAGGTGTGTGGATTCATTTCTGGGTCTTCGATCCTATTCCATTGATCTACCTGTCTGTTGCTGTACCAGTACCATGCAGTTTTTATAAGGATTGCTCTGTAGTACAGCTTGAGGTCAGGCCTGGTGATTCCACCAGAGGTTCTTTTATTGTTGAGAAGAGTTTTTGCTAATCTAGGTTTTTTGTTATTCCAGATGAACTTGCTAATTGTCTTTTCTAGATCCTTGAAGAATTGAGTTGGAATTTTAAGCAAGCTTGGTCTGCTTATTGAGCTCCAGGACAGCCAGAGCTATATAGTGAAACCCTGTCAAGGAGGAAAAGAAAAATGAAGTTGAGATCTTTTCAAAATAGAGTTGCTTACATAGGGAAATGAGCGAATGAGCTTGAGTGCTGGTCTGTTCTTGCGCTATTCTGACAGGCTTGGGTTTTGTTTGTTGGTTTGCTTGTGATTCTTTCATTGAGTGTGCCTTTGCGCTTGTGGGATTCTTCTCTTCTCCTGTGTCTGTCTTTGGTCTCTTTAGAGTTAACATTAACCATACCTGCATTACATATCCAACTGTTTTATGTGAATTATGAAAATTTTAATTTTTGTCTCAGGCTTGTAAAGCAAGCTCATATATTCAGTGACACATCTACCTATCATCCATTTATTTGAATTTAATAGATTTAAAGTGTATTTAATGAACACAAAATATTCACAGTTTTTCTGAGTCAAACGTACTTGGAGAATAATTCTAGGTCAAAAAGTAAAACAATTATTTCTGTTACATTTTTTTTAATTAATGGAAATCCAAATATCTTACCTGTTGACCATTTTCAAAACACAGTTATTTTTAATCATAAAATTCACCTGTATAACACTGTATTTTGAATTTTACACTTGAATTAGAAAGTGCCAAGAATTTTCAGAAGAAACTTTTTGAAGTTTCAAAAAGCTAAAAACAAACAAACAAAAACAAAACAAAAAGAACAACAAACACAATAATTTCTATGGATAGAGTTGTAATCACGCCTGAATTATTCTATACTCTCTTACAAAAATGCATGACAAGAAATATTAAAATAATTGAGGTGTTTTAAAAAATGAAAAACAAAGAGTCTGAAATAATATTCTAATATTTTTATTTGAAGTATTAATGAACTATTATAGTAATTATTTTTAAAAATTGCATTAATTTCTTTATGCTATGTGATACTTGTGTCTTTTGTGTAATGGAATGCAGAAATGAAATAAAAACTAACCAGTTTTGGAGACAAGTCTATGCACAAATCCAAACTGCTCTATTTTTTTTTTTTTTTATATTTAGGCTTTTAAGTATGTTGAGATCTTCTATGAACCAAATCTGATATATACTAAACTGCAAAGACCTGAAACAGTGAAAAAATGAACAAATATGTGTTATCACATATGGAAAAAAACATCATTATATTTACTCACGGTATTTGAGTGTGACAGCAAACATATATAAGACCTGAACTCATGAGTATAGTAAAAATTTAGTGGATGTTTAAATAATCACAACAGGTTTTGCACGAGTCAGTCTCTCTCCCAACATTTTATAGAAATTTATGAAAAAACATCCTTAATAATAATAATAATAATAATAATAATAATAATAATAATAATCTTTATTAGTAGTAAGTGAACATTACTCATATGGAGAATAAGGCATTGAAAACAATTGTTATTAATATGCACCACTGTACACTTTAATATTATTAAGCAAGTGAAATTTACTAGTAGACATAGCTAGATATATCTGTATCCAAATATTGTAAAACCTAATAATCCCAAATTAGCTATTTTCAGAGGGCTCAAGTCAGTAGTAACAATAACTTATATTGCCTTATTGACTGATAACTGTGCCTGTCTCGGGAGAAGTAATGCAATCTGTCTCATGTTTGGCTATGGGAAGCAGGTGGGTGAAGCCTCTCAGTGGACAGTTATAATAAGTTTTTGTCTGTAAGCATATAGAATATCATCAATAATGTTGGGCAATGTTTCTTGCCCATGAGATGAGTCGCAAGTCAGGCCAATCATGGGTTGACCCTTCCTTCAGTCTCTGTTTCATCTTTATCCCTGTACTTTTTGTAGTCAGGGAAAATTTGGGGTTAAAGATTTTGAGACTGGGTTGGCATCCTTCTCCTTCTACCAGAGACTGAACCAATAACCAAAGAGTATACATGAGCTAGACCCAGGCCCCCTTGCATATATGGAGCAGATGTACAGCTTGGTCTTCATGTGAGTTCCCAAAAATCTGAAGTGGGACTGACTCAGTAGCCTATCTGTGGACCTTGTTCTCCTAACTGGGCATCTTTTCTGGCCTCAGTGGGAGAGGATGTGGCTAGTCCTGAAGTGACTTGATGTGCCAGGTTGGGTTACTACCAAGAGGGGTCAGGGGATTCCTCTAATCTGGAAAAAGAGTTGTGAATAGCAGCTATGTGGGGATGTGTGACTGGGAGGAGAGGAAGGGATGCAATGGGGATATAAAGTAAATAAACTAGTTAATTAATGTGGACAAAAAGAATAGATACACAAAACTCACATTTTAGGGGCTGTGAAAGAAGGTAGTGAGTTAATGGTCAGCACAGGCCACCTAGTGAGACTCTATTGTCTTAATTTCAATCTATCAGTCAGTCAATATAACAGGTAGTAAATCTAATGGGTAACTAAACTATATAGACTATTAGAAGATGAATAGTCCTTTAAGAAAAAGAATTTATAAAGCAAATGAAAAAATGTAAAGGAAGATAGACCATTTTTAATAGTTCTAGGCCAGTAGCTGAGAACAAAGCAAAAACATGACATTTAAACCAATATGAAACATCATAAAATTTGTTATTTTTCAGGAGTATTATATGACATTGTTGAAATGGTGCCCAGCTGAAAGTTTACAATACTCCAAGGTCAGTCAAGCTTCGTGTGTATAGGACAGTGAACAGTGTTGAAGTAGTAAAAATGATGCTACCAGAGAGATAGTGCAGAAAAGTTTCTTTGGGATTTGTTGAAAACAGGAAAGTTAATGATATTACTGACCTTGAAAGAAAAACTGAGGGGCACAGAGTCTGCGGACACCTCCACTGTCCCTAGAGGACTCACCACGTGATCATGGGACCACTATTAAGTGGAACACAACTTTTTTTTTTCAAGTTTTTTTATTAGATATTTTCTTAATTTACATTTCAAATGCTATCCCGAAAGTCCCCTCCCCCCTCCCCCTCCCTGCTCCCCTGCCCACTCACTCCCACTTCTTGGCCCTGACGTTCCCCTGTATTGGGGCATATAAAGATTGCAGTACCAAGGGGCCTCTCCTCCCAATGATGGCCGACTAGGCCATCTTCTGCTACATATGGAACTAGAGACATGAGTTCTGGTGGTTCTGGTTAGTTCATATTGTTGTTCCTCTTCTAGGGTTGCAGATCCCTTCAGCTCCTGGGGTTCTATCTCTACCTTCTCCAATGTGGGCCCCTTGCCCAATCTTATAGATGACTGTGAGCATCCACTTCTGTAAGAGACAGCTATATCAGGGTCCCTTCAGTAAACACTTGCTGTCCTATGCAATTGTGACTGAGTTTAGTGACTAATTATGGGATGGATCCCCCGGACCCAATCAGAGACATACCAGGTAGGAAAGTAGAATCGAGATTTGAAACAGAGACATTGAGGAAAGTACCCATAAAACAAAGGATAAGTTTCCTCCTTACTTCATAGGTACACGACCAGAAGGAAGAACTAAAAGAACACAAAACGTTTAACATAGAACCCATAAGATTCAAAGACCCGATTATAGGTAAATAGTGTGAATGCATATCCAATGACTTCTTTTGTGATTGGGTTACCTCACTAAGGATTATGTCCTCCAGATACATCCATTTGCCCAAGAATTTCTTGGTGGTGCACACCTTTAATTCCAGCACTCAGGAGGCAGAGGCAGGCGGATTTTTGAGTTCGAGGTCAGCCTGGTCTACAAAGTGAGTTCCAGGACAGCCAGGGCTATACAGGGAACACAATTTCTGTTCCAATCCAATCACACAGGACCTGAGACAGCATTAGGGAAGGAGAAGGTTAGCCAGACCAGGGGCACAAGTGCCTTCCAGTCGGCGCCAGCACCAGATCACCATGGGTACAGATTTGGGGGATACCCCCATGGTCCCTAGAGGACTCTCCATGTGTTCTTGGGACCACAGACTAGACAGCTCCATTCTCCTCAAAGGAGATACCACTCCTAGGCACTGTAACACTCCAAGGATCTTAGGACAACAGTATCCCAGGACAACAGGTTCTGGGTCACACCAGTATTTCAGGGTCTCAGTGGAACTTGACTACCAAGAACTCAGACACACCCAAAATCTCAGGTTCACAGGAGCCCACAATCAAAGGATCACAGTGAAAGTGGGACTCTGAGGAGTCCAGAATCAACTGGGATTATAAGAAGGACAGGCTCCAATCAGATATATTGAGGACAGCAAGCACTTGAGATAATCAGATGGCAGGAGGCAATCTTAAGAACAGAAGCAACAGAAACCAAGGTTACTTGGCATCATCAGAACAAAACACTCCCACCATGGCAAGTCCTGGATACACAATCACACCAGAAAAACAAGACATGGATCTAAAGTCACTTCTCATGATGATGATGGAGGACTTTAGGAGGAAATACAGGAAAACACAGGTAAATAACTAGAAGCATTTAAAGAGAAAATACAAAAATCCCTTAGAGAGTTACAGGAAAACAATACTAACAGGTGATAGAATTGAACAAAACCATCCAGGATCTAAAAATGGAAGTAGAAACAATAAAGAAAGCACAAAAGGGGATAACCCTAGAGATAGAAACCGCATAGGAAAGAAATCAGGAACCATAGATAAAAGCATCAGCAACAGAATACAAGAGATGGAAGAGAGAATCTCAGGTGCAGAAGATTCCACAGGGATAATGGACACAACAATCAAAGAAAATGCAAAATACAAAAATATCCTAACTCAAAATATACAGGAAATCTAGGACACAATGAGAAGACAAAACCTACAGATAATAGGAATAGATGAGAATGAAGATTCTCAAATTAAAGGGCTATCAATTATCTTCAACAAAATTATAGAAGAAAACTTTCCATACCTAAAGAATGAGATGCCCATAAACATACAAGAAGCCTACAGAACTCCAAATAGGCTGGACCAGAAAAGTAATTCCTCCTGACACATAATAATCAGAACAACAAGTGCACTAAATAAAGACTGAATATTAAAAGCAGTAAGGGAAGAGGTCAAGTAACATATAAAGGCAGCCATATTAGAATTACTCCAGACTTCTCACCAGAGACTATGAAGCCAGAAGATCCTGGACAGATGTTATGCAGACACTAAGAGAACACAAATGCCAGCCCAGGATACTATACCCAGCAAAACTCTCAATTATCATAGATGGAGAAACCAACGTATTCCATGACAAAACCAAATGCACACAATATCTTTCCACGAATCCAGCCCTTCAAAGGATAATAACAGAAAAACACAAATACAAGGACGGAAACTATGCCCTAGAAAAAGCAAGAAAATAACCCTTCAACAAAACTACAAGGAGACAGGCACAAGAACAGAATCCCAACTCTTGACAACAAAAATGACAGGAACCCAAAATTACTTTTCCTTCTTATCTTTTAATATCAATGGACTCAATTCCCCAATAAAAAGAAACAGACTAACAGACTTGTTACACAAATAAACCCCAAAATTTTGCTGCTTACAGGAAACATACCTCAGGAAAAAAGACAGATATTACCTCAGAAAGAAAGGCTGGAAAACAATTTTACAAGCAAACGGTCTGAAGAAGCAAGCTGGAATAGCCATTCTAATATCGAATAAGATTGCCTTTCAAGCCAAAGTTATCAAAAAAGACAAAGAGGGGCACTTCATACTCATCAAAGGTAAAAATCTTCCAAGAGGAACGCTCAGTTCTGAATATCTATTCTCTGAATACAAGGAAAGCCACATTCATTAAAGAAACTTTAGTAAAGCTCAAAGCACACATTACACCTCACACAATAATAGTGGGAGACTTCAACATCCCATTCTCCTCAATGGACAGATCCTGGAAACAGAAACTAAACAGAGACACAGTCAAACTAATAGAAGCTATGAAACAAATCGTTTTAACAGATATCTACAGAACATTTTGTCCTAAAACAAAAGATATAGCTTCTTCTCAGCACCTCATGGTACCTTCTCCAATATTGACCATATAATTGGATAAAAAAGGGCCTCAACAGATACAAAAATATTGAAATTGTCCCATGCAACCTATTAGATAACCATGGATTAGGATAATCTTCAATAACAACAAAAGTAACGGAATGCCAACATTCATCTGGAAACTGAACAACACTCTACTCAAGGATACCTTGGTAAAGGAAGAGATAAAGAAATTAAAGACTTTTTAGAGTTTAATGAAAATGAAGCCACAACATACCCAAACTTATGGGACACAATGAAAGCAGTCCTAAGAGGAAAACTCATAGTTCTGAGTGTCTCCAAAAAGAAACTGGAGAGAGCATACACTAGCAGCTTGACAGCACACCTAAAAGCTCTAGAACAAAAGGAAGCAAATTCACCCAAGAGGAGTAGATGGCAGGAAATAATCAAACTCAAGGGTGAAATCAACCAAGTGGAAACAGAAAGAACTATTCAAACAATCAACCGAACTAGGAGCTGGTTCTTTGAGAAAATCAACAAGATAGATAAATCCTTAGCCAGACTCACTAGAGGGCACAGGGACAGCATCCTAATTAACGAAATGATAAATGAAAAGGGATATATAACAACAGATCTTGAAGAAATCCAAAACACCATCAGATCCTTCTACAAAAGGGTATATTTTTAAAAAATGGAAAACCTGGATGAAATGGACAAATTTCTAGACAGATACCAAGTACCAAAGTTAAATCAGGATGAGATTAATTACCTAAACACTCCTATATCCCCTAAAGAAATAGAAGCAGTCATAAATAGTCTCCAAACGAGGAAAAGCCCAAGACCAGATGGATTTTGTGCAGAGTTCTATCAGACCTTCAAAGAAGAGCTAATTCCAGTTCTTCTCAAATTATTCAACAAAATAGAAACTGAATGAACTCTACCCAATTAATTCTATGAAGTCACAATTACTCTGATACCTAAACCACATAAAGACACAAAAAAGATAGAGAACTTCAGACCAATTTCCCTAATGAATATAGATGCAAAAATACTCAATAAAATTCTTGCTAAATGGATCAAAGAACACATCAAAATGATCATCCATCATGACCAAGTAGGCTTCATTCCAGGAATGCAGGGATGGTTTAATATACTGAAATCCATCAATGCAATCCGCTATATAAACAAACTCAAGGACAAAAACCACATGATCATTCCCTTAGATGCTGAGAAAGCATTTGACAAAATCCAACAACCATTCATGATAAAAGTCTTGGAAAGATCAGGAATTCAAGGAGCTTACATAAACATAATAAGGCAATCAACAGCAAGCCAGCGGCCAACATCAACTAAATGGAGAGAAGCTGGAAGCAATCCCACTAAAGTCAGGCAATAGACAAGGCTGCCCACTTTCTCACTACCTATTCAATATAGTACTTGAAGTCGTAGCCAGAGCAATTTGACAACAAAAGGAGGTCAAGGGAATACAAATTGGAAAGGAAGTAGTCAAAATATCGCTATTTGCAGATGATATGATAATATATATAAGCAACCCTAAAAATTAAACCAGAGAACTCCTAAACCTGATAAAGAGCTTCAGTCAAGTACTTGGATATAAAATTAAGTCAGACAAACCGATGGCCTTTCTCTACACAAAGGATAAATGGGCTGAGAAAGAAATTAGGGAAACAACACCCTTCACAATAGTCACAAATAATATAAAATACCTTAGTGTGACTCTAAGGAAGTGAAAGATCTGTATGATAAGAACTTCAAGTCTCTGAAGAAAGAAATTGAAGAAGATCTCACAAGAGGGAAAGATCACCCATGCTCATGGATTGGCAGGATCAATATAGTAAAAATGGCTATCTTGCCTAAAACAATCTAAAGAGTCAATGCAATCCCCATCAAAATTCCAACTCAATTCTTCAATGAATTAGAAAGGGCAATTTGCAAATTCATCTGGAATAACAAAAAAACCTAAGATAGCAAAAACTCTTCTCAACAATAAAAGAACCTCTGGTGGAATCACCATGCCTGACCTCAAGCTGCACTACAGAGCAATTGTAATTAAAAACTGCATGGTACTGGTACAGTGACAGACAGGTAGATCAATGGAATAGGATCGAAGACCCAGAAATGAATCCACACACCTATGGTCACCTGATCTTTGACAGGGAGTTAAAACCATCCAGTGGGGAAANAAAAAAAAAAAAAAAAAAAAAAAAAAAAAAAAAAAAAAAAAGAGAGCATTTTTCAACAAATGTTGCTGGCACAACTGGTGGTTATCATGTAGAAGAGTGAGAATCGATCCATTCTTATATCCTTTTACTAAGGTCAAGTCTAAGTGGTTCCAGGAACTCCACATAAAATCAGTGACACTGAAACTTATAGAGGAGAAAAGGAGGAAAAGCCTCGAAGATATGGGCACTGGGGAAAAATTCCTGAATAGAACAGCAATGGCTTGTGCTGTAAGAGCGAGAATTGACAAATGGGACCTCATAAAGTTGCAAAGCTTCTGTAAGACAAAAGATACTGTCAATAAGACAAAAAGGCCACCAAAAGATTGGGAAAGGATCTTTACCAATCTTAAATCAGATAAGGGATTAATACTCAACACACATGAAACTCAAGTAGAAAGAAGACCAACGTGTGCACACTTCACCCCTTCTTAGAATTAGGACTAAAACACTCATGGAAGGAGTTACAGAGATCAAATATGGAGCTGACACAAAAGGATGTACCAACCAGTGACTGCAGCAGCCAGGGTTCCATTCCATAATTTGCCACCAAATGTATACAATATTGCATACACCAGCAAAATTTTGCTGAAAGGGCCCTGATATAGCTGTCTCTTGTGAGGCTATGCCAGTGCCTGGCAAACACAGAAGTAGATGCTCACAGTCAGCTATTGGATGGAACACAGGGTTCCCAAAGGAGGACCTAGAGAAAGTATGCAAGGTGCTGAAGAGGTCTCCAACTCTATATGTGGAAGAACAATATGAACTAACTAATACCCCCAGAGCTCATGTCTCTAGCTGCATATGTAGCAGAAGATGTCCTAGTTGGCCATCATTGGTCTCACAAACTTTATATGCCCTAGTACAGGGGAGCACCAGGGCCAAGAAGTGGGAGTCAGTAGTTATGGGGGATCATGGCGGGGCATGGGGGAGTGTTTAGGGGACTTTCGAGATAGCATTCAAAATGTAAATGGAGAAAATATCTAATAAAAATTGAAAAAAATGATATGGGAGGTGAGCAACAGTTGGACTGTAAAATATAAAAGTAATACATTAAAAAAAAGAAAAACTGAAGAATTATGTTCAGCATATGTCAAAACAAAACAAAATAAAACAAACAAACAAGCAAACA
This sequence comes from Mus minutoides, assembly GCA_902729485.2. Classification (NCBI taxonomy): domain Eukaryota; kingdom Metazoa; phylum Chordata; class Mammalia; order Rodentia; family Muridae; genus Mus; species Mus minutoides. Next base: position 10,871 of record CACVCL010022211.1, on the reverse strand, counting down.
AAAAACCAATCTGCCGTATATCTGAATTGATTTGATATCTTTTCTTATTGCATGATGATGGAAAATTAACTCAAATTATTTGGGTTTGAGGAACCAAAGATCAGATTGGCCTTTCGTGAACTCTGAAAGGTATAATTAAAATGTATTGATTGACATAAGATTTGAAGATGAACTCTGCTTCAATTGTGCATCTTATATTCAGACACCAATTAGACAGTTAAATTAAAATGTTCGATAATCCTTGGGAATTTGAGAAAGTCTTTGTGATAGCAAATAACCTTCAGTGTGCTTGGCTCATAAGTGCTATTTTAATTCCTGGGAGTTAAAACGTTGCTTAGTAGCTGCATCTAAAAGGAAAAGAGGAGGTTTAGGATGCGGACTTTGGAAAATGGTCAATCTAAGAACACGGAAATCTTTGTTCAAAGAGCAGGGCATTGATTTTCAGAATTATGAACTTGCAGCATTTCTAAGAAAACAAAACCACATTATGGGATGGTAAATGTGGAGTTAGTTGAAGGGAATGGGTTCAAGAAAACAATCAACCTATCAAGGAGCCAGTCATAGGAATTCTGAAGTTATTCCTTACGTAACTAAAGTGGGAAAAAAAAAAAAAACATGAAATGATTGTCACTGTGTTTTTCATTTAGAAAGTAGAAATTTATAGAAAAGAACTCTGTTAGATTATGTTGATAATCAACTTGACAGCATTTAAAATTACCAAAGAATCAAGTCTTGGAACATGTCTGTGAGAGGTTATCTAGATTCTACTAACAGAGTTAGGCATCCTCATTATAAGTTTAACACTATGCGATGGGCTAGCATCCCAGGTTAAATAAAATGAAGAAAGTGGATGAAGAGATTTCTCTCTTTAGATACAGCTTGACTCACACTCCTGTCAACTTCACCATCTATCAAAATCTCATGTATTTAACCTATGTGATTGAAAATGCAAATAAAGGAGCTACACACATCACACATGGCATGATTAACTCAAAGGGATTCCTAATCCTGTTGTTCAAATAAAAATAATCATTTTATTTTCATCCCTGACAGGTATTTCACAGATATTTAGATCTTGGATAATATAATTTAAATCATGTGAAAATGTTGTGTCCTATATGAGAGTGGTGCAAAAAATATTTTTCCTATTCTGTAGATATTGAAAAAGATACATTTCTTTGTAGTATCATGCGATAATAATTTGTAATAGTCTTAATTATAGAGCTCTGATAGTTCTACATTTTTCTCATTTTTCTATATTATGCACACTCCATTACATCCTATGGTAAAAGTTTCTCAACTCACTTAATATTTAGAATAAAAGTGTGGACTAGAGGATTGTTTCAAAGATTAATACATACTTAAAGTTCTGAAATAATATCTAATAAATTTTGTACGTGTACTGCATTAATAAGGTAATCTTAAAGTCATTGAGATTCATTTTAAAGTGTTATTTTCAAAAAGACCTTATTTATTGATGATTCAATATTTCATTTCATTTTATAGCACTTTTTAAAGAACCTTGACATCAATATTCATGTTCTTTTTGACATACAGTTTATAGAATATTTAATAAAATATACGCATTCTGTTATTTGTGATCACACATTCTTATAAACCAGAAGTTGGAAATGGAGTCAACAAGGTCAAGAATTCGAAGACATGGTGAGTTTGTATCCATCCTAGGCTAACTATGATGTTTCCATTACCACTCGCATAAAGACCATTTACTCTTATGGGTAAAAAGAAATCTTTTTCCTGTGGTAGGTCAGTAAATCGCACATGGATATTATATATCAAGTTGTTTTGCTGAGCACATTAGTAATGTAAATTCTATTTATCTCTTCAGCTAGTCTAATATTAGATGAACACAGATACTTTATGAACAGAGGCTCCATATTGTACTTCACATAGATTCAGTGAGTCTGCCTCACTACTTTACTGTGCATTCATTTGTCAAGATCATGTAGAAAAAGTGAGAATGTTTGCCTCATCTAAATAAAAATCATATTTATAGATAGATAAAAAATAAAAAAATATGATAATGGTGTTTTATATAAGCCAAAATAAAACTTGGAGTAAAAGAGGGAAGAAGCTGGGAGTGGTGGTGCATGCCTTTAATCCCAGCACTTGGGAGGTGGAGGAAGGCAGATTTTTGAGTTCGAGACCAGCCTGGTCTACAGAGTGAGTTCCAGGACAGCCAGGGCTACACAGAGAAGCCCTGTCTCGATAAAAAAACAAAACAAAACAAAACAAAACAAAGCAAGCAAAAAACAGAAAAAAAAAGATGGAAGAAGAAAGAGAGCATGGGGGTATAATAGGAATTTCTTGATAGAATCCATAACTGCAGAGATGGATGCACTGACTCTAGCTGTGGAGCAGTTGGGGTACTGCAGCTCCGAAGTCTTAGTTTCCTCATCTCAGAATGTTTCCCCTCCACCAACATATTACTGAAAACTGCTATCTGTTAATTCCGTGTAAGAATTCAAAGATTAAAACTGTTTGAAATGTATTTACTTAACAGACTACTACCTTCCAACATCTCAACAGCTAAGGATATCATCAGATAGTATCTTAGGCTTTCAATAAGTCATCTGACAGATGCAGCAATATATTTTACATATACCTTTCTAATGGCTTTTACTTTTGTTGTGTAAACCTATAAAATCCATGAAATTATTTCCACTATGGAGTATTGATTTTTAATGTAAACAATGTCTGTGATCTCAGACTATAGTCTCTCAAAATGGCTTAAGAATCAATTACCTCTTATTTCATTTAAGAAAATTGATATAAAATTAATTCAAACAAATCAGTAGACTTCCTTTGTACAAAAGATAAATAGGCTGAGAAAGAAATTAGGAAAACAACACCCTTCATAAAAGTCACAAATAATATGAAATACATTGGTGTGATTCTAACCAAACAAGTGAAAGATATGTACGACAAGAACTTCAAGTTTCTGAAGAAAGAAATCAAATAAGATCTCAGAAGGTGGAAAGATCTCCCATGCTCATGGATTGGCTAGCTTGATATAGTAAAAATATCAATCATGCCAAAAGTAATCTACAGATTCAATGCAATCCCATCAAAATTCCAACTCAATTCTTCATAACAAAAAACTCAGGACAGGGAAAACTATTCTTAACAATAAAATAACATCTGGGAAAATCACCATCCCTGACCTCAAGCTGTAGTACAGAGCAAGAGTGATAAAAACTGCATGGTATTGGTACAGATAGGTAGATCAACGGAATAGAATTGAAGATCGAGAAATGAACCCACACACCTATGGTCTCTTGATATTTGACAAAAGAGCTAAAAATATCCAGTGCGAAAAAAGACAGAATTTTAAACAAATGGTGCTGGTTCAGCTGGTAGTCAACATGTAGAAGAATGCATATTAATACATTCTTATCACCCTGTACAAAGCTCAAGTACGAGTGGATCAAGGATTTCCACATAAAACCAGAATCACTGAAACAAATAGAAGAGAAAATAGGGAAAGGCCTCGAACTCATGGGCACAGGTGAAAACTTCCTGAACAGAACACCAAAGACTTATACTCTAAAATCAAGAATCAACAAATAGGACTTCATAAAATTGCAAAGCTTCTGTGAGGCAAAGGACACTGTCAATAGGATAAAGCAGCAACAAACAGATGGAGAAAAGAACTTTACCAATCCTACATATTATAGAGGGCTAATATCCAGAATATGCAAAGAACTCAAGAAGTTAGACTCCAGAGAACCAAATAACCCCCTCAAAAATGCAGAACAGAGATGAACAGAATTATCAACTGGGAAAATTCGAACTGCTTAGAAGTACCTAAAGAAATGTTCAATATCCTTAGTTATCAGAGAAATGAAAGTCAAAATAACCCTGAGATCCTCCCAAACACCAGTCAGGTAACAGGTGATGCTGGCAAGGACAGGGAGAAAGAGAAACACTCCTCAACTTTTGATGGGATTGCAAGGTGGTACAACCACTCTAGAAATCAGTCTGGAGGGTCCTCAGAAAATTGGACATAGTACTACCTGAGGACCCAGCTATACCATACCTGGGTGTATACCCAGAAGATACTCCAACATGAAATAGGGACACATGTTCAACTATGTTCATAGCAGACTTATTTATAATAGCCAGAAGCAGGAAAGAATCCAGATGTCCCTCAACAGAGAAACTGATACAGAAATTGTGGTACATATACCCAATGGAGTACTACTGGGCTAGTAAAAACAAGGGTTTCATGAAATTTGCAAGCAAATGAATGGATCTGGAGAATATCATCCTAAGTGAGGTAACCCAATCACCAAAGAACACACATGATATGCCCTCACTGATAAGTGGATGTTAGCCCAGAAGCTTGGAATACCCACGATACAATTCACAAAACACATGAAACCTCAGAAGAAGGAAGATCAAAGTATGGATAATTTGATTCTTCTTAGAGGGGGAACAAAATACCCATGAAAGGAGTTACAGAGACAAATTCCTTTTTTTTTTTTTTCTCAAAGAAATTTAAAGAGTACAGGGACCACACAAGACAACTATCATACAGTGCTTCCAGCACTGCAAACATTGTCAGATCCATTTTCTACTACTTTCTTTTACTAAAGAAATATCAAACTAGTATCTTCACTTTTAATTGTCTAGTAGAAAATATGACTTAAAATTAATATAAATCCTTGATAACAGAAATTTATATATAGTGTAAAATCTTAAATATTATAAAATCTTAAATATTATGGATGGATCTGGAAGATATCATCTTGAGTGAGGTAACCCAATCACAAAAGAACACACATGATATGCACTTACTGATAAGTAGATATTAGCCCAGAAGCTCAGAACCCTTCTTATAAGGGGAACAAAATACCCATGGAAGGAGTTACAGAGACAAAGTTCAGAGCAGAGACTGAAGGAATGACTATCCAGAGACTGCCCTACTTGGAGATCCATTCCAAAAACAATCACCAATCCCAGACAGTATTGTGGATGCCAACAAGATATTGCTGAGAGGATCCTGATATAGCTGTCTCCTGAGAGGCTCTGCCAGTGTCTGACAAATACAGAAGTGGATGCTCATAGCTATCCATTGGACTGAACACAAGGTCCCCAATAAATGAGCTAGAGAAAGTACCCAAGGAGCTGAAGGGGTTTTCAGGCTCATAGGAGGAACAACAATATGATCTAACCAGTAACCCCAGAATTCCCAGGGACTAAACCACCAACCAAAGTGTACACATGATGGGACTCATGGCTCCAGCTGCATATGTAGCAGAGGATGGCCTATTCAGTCGATAATGGGAGGAGAGGTCCTTGGTCCTGTGAAGGCTCTATGACCCAGTGTAGGGAAATGCCAGGGCCAGTAAGCAGGAATGGGTATGTTGGTGAACAGGGGAGGTGGTGTGATAGGGGATTTTCTGAGGGGAAGCCAGGAAAGGGGAATAACATTTGAAATGAAAATATTTGTTCCTAATTCTAAGAAGGGGCAAAGTGTCCACATTTTGGTCTTCATTTTTCTTGAGTTTCATGTGTTTTGCAAATTGTATCTTGGGTAATCTAAGATTCTGGGCTAATATCCACTTATCATTGAGTACATGTTATGTGAGTTCTTCTGTGATTGGGTTACCTCACTCAGGATGATACCCTCCAGATCCATCCATTTGCCTAGGAATTTCATAAATTCATTGTTTTCAATAGCTGTGTAGTACTCCATTGTGTAAATGTACCACCCAGTACAGGGTAACGCCAAAGCCAAGGTGTGGGAGTGGTTGGGTAGGGGAGCAGGGCGGGGATGGGGGAGGGTATAGGAGACTTTTGAGATAGCATTTGAAATGTAAATGAAGAAAATATCTAATAAAAATTAAAAAAAAATTAAAAAAAAAGAAATGTAAATTTTTAAAAATCTAATAAAAAAAGGAAGAAATGCATTTTTTCTAATTTGTGCTTGGAAACATGAAACAATGGCTATTGGTCTCAAATCTATTTTCAGTACACCTAAAGGAAAAGCCTAATGATTTTTATGTTCTCATGAGTACTAAATGCCTACAGTCGAATCCGACGTTTGACTCTGGAAAAGTCCTTGTAGATCTCTCAATAGGAGACCAAGTGTGGGGCTCAGGCTTCACATACTTCTCTGTGAGCATCAGTTTCTTGTTCTACCATCTGTTTTCCCACTCACACCTCATTTTTGCGAATGAAAAAACATGATAATTAAGCAAGAAAGAGGTGTCATACTAACGCCTCCTTAGTTACAGAAATACCATATTACAGGGAGTAGAAAATATGATAGTTGCCCATAGAAAATGACCAGGCTTTACAATTAAGCCATATTTTGTGAACTGCAAAAAAAAGTTTTTATATCTCCAACTTACTTACTAAGATCCCAAACCTCACTTTTCATATAATACTCTACATTAAATTAAATATCATGTAAGAGTATATGTTACATGCCTTTCCCTGAAATTTTCATTAACAAGTATAATTGATTCTGTCATAAATATGTGATCTACATTGATTAATGACACAGCTCTAAAAGTAATAGGGATTTCCAAACAAGGAATGATTCTTAAACTGGTAAGGAAATAGACTTGTATGGCAGAATTGATTTTACCTTATATTTTAAGATATTTTATTAATATTTATACAAACACTTATGACAGGTAATATTTTTTCTAACCTTGTTGTAGTTGTCATGATGTATTCAAATTGCTCTCTAAAGACTTGATTATCACTGCACTACTTGATCACATTCAGAACTTGTAAACATGTCAGCAAAATACAGTTTCCTTGTGTAATATTTGAATTACTCAAAAGGGCACTTGCTTTTCTTTTGTGGTCATAAAGTCCATACTCATTTTCATATTGAAACAAAGCAGAGCTTAGGAGGACCTGTGAGCTGTTTTTCTGCATTTTCCCTCAAGCATTATGAAGCTATTGCTGAGTTGAAGACTGTCTATCTCTTTTACACTTCATTCATTATCATGTTCCTGTTTTAGAAACAATGAGCTGCTTCCCACTCCTTTAAAATCATGAATGCAATAGTTAAATAAGCACTTGGACACTCATTAAAGCATAAAAATACAGAAAAGTGAAATTCCTGTGCCACTTTAAATTTAAAATGTATGCCCTATGAAAATGGATTTTCTGTACTCTGCCTCCCAGACATTTCATTTATTACATGTTTGCATATGCAATTTTTGTTTCTTTTCCAAAAGTGCATATATAAAAACACCCATGTCCACCTTGTGAAAGAAGACTATCTATAAAATACAAAGAACCACATGCTACTTTTCATCTACAATTCCTTGTGCTTCTTTTAAACAGTCTTTAAAACCCTGTGAATCTCATTTTAATTTTAATTGTAACATTTTGCCCTCAGATAGTGCTTTTACCCTGAAGTCAGCCAAAGAACATAATGATGACAAATTTCAGCCCACAAGCCTCCCAAATAGGTGAGGATGGACTGCATAAATGAAAACCCAATTTNTACAAGAGCTGATAAAATGGGCTATAGCATGCCAGGCATAAGCAGATGCATTCCAAGGAGCAGAACTTTTTAAATGATACATTTCTTGGCAAGGCACACTAATCAGAAACCTGGGGAACAAAGCAGACAATATTCATGCATGCATAACTTTGCAAATGCAAACACACACACACACACACACACACACACACACACACACGCACACGCACACACACACACACCATACAAAAATGCAAGAGCAACTAAATGCATCCTATTGTTTACTTTGTACATGGTTGGTCAATAAACAGAATTTCAGAAGAAAGAATTTCAATTAAATTTCTTATGCATTATCACCTTCTTATTCCTAAGTCTTTATGGCTTTGTGCTGAACAATGAAAACAATGATTCATTTCTTACTAGATTGTGGAAATAGAATTAAATTATGAAAAATATAACTGGGGGAAAAGTACTCTTCTTAAGTACCTAGAATGTAGAACAGTGTCTTGAGAATTTGTATGCTTCCAATCTATGTTCCAGAGTTATTTGTTTCGCATAAGACAGTTGACAAGCTTACCTTCATTAGCTGAAAATTCCTACAATGTATTCCGTTCTTGATGGAGTACTTGAACATTTCCTGTGTATACCTGTCATTCTACTTCGAATTTCCGTTAACAGAATTTTCATAACATCTCATCATAGTATATCTCTATTCCTTATACCATCCACATACTTTTAAATAGTAAATATTAAATGTGTTCCAAAAGAACACTAGTTTCATTATGATCTTGGACTTGATTGAAGAATATTAATGAAGTGTATGGGGTATGAAATGCCCACTCCAACTTTATTGGGAAAAATATTTATTCTATATTATTGTTTCATTCAAATGTATAACTTATCAAACACTACTACTATAATACAGCTTCTTGGTGAAAACAACCATGCAGATAATAAATCAAACAAACACCTGACTTCATGTAATTAAACTCAACATGTTTTATTTCACCTCATAAATTGCTTTGATTTTAATCTGTCCTTCACAAAATAAGGTAAAAACATGGTCTTCAGTGTATCCATGTGGAACTTGTGATGAGAACAACTAGGGCCATTAAATATTAAGTACATACCTTATTAAAAAGTACCTGAGACACACATACACACACACACACACACACACACACATCCTCTCTTCATCTCTTTTTCCTCTCTTTATCTCTCTCCATGTCAAATGTCATATCAAGAAGCTTGGGTTTAATACCAGTATACAGTATGCTAGAGCAGGTGGATCTCTTTGGGTTAGAGACCCACCTAGTCTACATAAAGTGCTCCAGAGCAGGCAAGATTATGTAGATAAACCTTGTTTCAAGAAATCAAAACAAAAACAAAAGCCTAAAGGCTAAAAGGAAGGAAAAATTTAAATAAATAAAAAAAGACAAAGTTTCTAAACAGATACCTAAGTTTAAACGTTAACTTTCCTAGATTATAGACGTGTGAACACATTTTTTTTTTTTTTTAGTCTTCTAATTACTGGGCACTTTATCATAGTGTTCTACAAATACACAGAATTAATATGTAATCAGCTAACTATCCATCCGTACTCATCATACACACTGACCAGTCATACAAAGTGCATATTTAATGTGTGATCAAGAGAAGATTCAAGAGTTTTTCTCCTGCATAATGAAGATAGAATTCATTAAATTCTACTGAGCATATACAGAAACGGGCACTGGAGATGATCTTTAGAGTTTCTGAGGTGAGTATGCTTGCCTCATATAGAAACATGCAGTATCAATATCCTGTCGATTCCCTTTAAGATTGTATTTGGATATGTATTAGTATAATGTTCATATTTTATGTCAGGAGAAAATTTTAACAATGGGTTCATATTTATTGATAAGATGTTCATAGGTAGCACTGCATGAAAGATAATTCAATAAGTGAAAATTTTCAGAAATGCTTATACTTTGATAAATATATAACATATATAGTATATGAAATTACATTATTTATGAAAATACATTGTTTGATCTTCAAAACTAAAGATCCTATTTCTAGAAGGGTTTTAAGAGTTGGGGCTGAACTTAAGCCCCTGCTTTAGATTTTATAGTCCATGGATGCAATGCCCAAAATGGGAAACAAAATTAAAAATAGGTAAAATACATAGCATTATACATTTATCAATGCAGATTAATACATATTAAATATAATCAGTGGTATCTTAATTAGATTGTGCTTTAGAAATAGATAATAATTTTTAAAGTTTTCATCAAATTTCATAGGATGATCCTGATATTTTTATCTACATTACCTGTTTGTGTATATTTAAGGTGGTGAATGTCTATAAGAGTGGAGAATGCTATAGCTAAAGAATGGAACAAAAGTCAAAATTCTTAAAATACTAATTTAAACTTTATTATACACTAATGTTTTTACATTTTTGTCATGTTAGTGGTTGTCTAAACATTAAGGTTCTTATTGTTAGCCTAGCAAGTTTATCACAGAAGATAAACTAGTTCTTCATTTAGTTCCTTATTAGAGAATATTTAGGTTATAATAAGGCACTCAACTGCATAACACTAAATTCACATGAGTCCAAATATTAATGAATTTATTAAACTTTTTCAGAAGTCAATCAGTTCTAGTGGCATATAGATGAAAATATTCTAATGCCAGATGGAGTATCAGAGAACGTGTGTGTGGCTTTAATTATCTAAAACCCAAAATGAACTCTTCCTCATGATACCTGGGGATTTTAATGAAGAGCATGCATATGTTCTTCTTGCTAATTGAAGATGAGCTTCATTTTTAAGGATTTAATCCCCTGAGAATGTGAAATATAAGTAAAAGAAAGGTTGAAAAGAATTTTAAAAACCTAAAATAAACTTTGCTACAGTGCTGCCTGTTGAATATAAAATTAATAGATGATTTACATGTCTAGTGAGTGCATTGAAATTGTAAAACATATAAAGCATTTGTGCACAAATATAGAGTACAGTGGTTTAGTAAAATATAATTATTAAATTTAACAGTAACAAAATGTGGTATATATTGTATCTGCAAAGTATTATAGCTATAAATTAAAGTTATTGAACTATTTTTTTCTCACTTAGTATTTGAGAATGTCATGAATATAGAAAATATGTTCTGATTATTTAGTTTTACCTTTATGTACATTAATATAAGGCTCAATAACTGATTATTGGGCACAGTCACTTGGGAGGCAAAACACAGGGTGTTTAAATGAGTTTATCCCATGCCAGGGGTCTTCGGGGTAGCACCAAGACACTGCTTTCTGGGCGTGTGCAAGTGAAGTCTGAGATTTGGGAAAGCTGGAGCTGATTCAGGGGGTCCCTGGACCAGAGATGAGGTCCAGGCAGAGGCCAGAACTGAA